>JASDQU010098804.1:5255-16370 GCA_032191745.1 Picea mariana
GCCCACATATACGAGGAATTTGACACGAAAGCTAACTCTCATTCAAAGGATGCACTTTGCCCTCAAAGAGGATCCTTGTTGCTCCAAGAATTCAAGGGAGATGACCTCTTGGTTAAGAGGTCATCTCCCACTCTTCTCTCTTTTGGTAGATTGTGAACCTTGCCTAGATGCAAGGTCTTTTTGAAGAAGTGACTTTAACTCTTGCTTTTATGTAATGATGTAAAAAGATTATGGTTTATCTCATTGAAGACCTAATACTATTCTTGGAAGACTACAATATGTAGAAGTATTGATAGGATAAAGATTATTTGTGATTTTGATTGATAGCCTTGTAGTTAAGAATATGTATATTTTGATTTCTGCTAAAAATATCAAACATACTCATTTTTTTCTTTGAACAAAAATATAGAGAAGAAAAAATAATATTATTATCAAAATGAATAAAACTCAAGCTAAGAAAGAATATCAAGAAATTCCAAATAGAATTAGATGAAGAAGGATATATATTTAATCGCAGCAAGGCCTTTGGACTTATGTGTGTTTAGTTAGTCTCAAGTTATCAAGAAAGGATATTAGTAAAATTAGTGAAATTAGTTAAACTATAATCTTTAATGAAACAACCATGGCACTAATATCTACAAAACAATATGAACAATTGTTGAGACTCAGAGTGGTTTTCTTAAAGAATATTTTTTTGAATATTAGTTTATGGCTTGAAAATAAAGGCCTTTTTGAAGAAGTCGATAGATTGAAACATGTAGTACGTTAATCTCGACAAGATTTTTTGTGAATCTTATTAAACAAGGACAAGGAAGTTGCCCATCCAAAAAGTCATAGTCAAATACTACTTGACGATGTAAACAAATCAACGAGAAAATACACATTTATTCCAAGGTTTAGTAAATAATGTCAACTAACCTAGTTGAATCAACAATTATTTCAAAAGTAAGTGTACAAATTATAGATTGGGAAGCCCTCACATAATCATTCGAAGTGGAAAAACCAAGTGTTACTACTGATGAAACTTTATATATTGTTGAAAAATCCAAATATCCCATCAATAAAAAAGATAATGTCTACAAATTCGACCATCGTTGAAGACCTTCTATGCCCACTGACTAAATCATATCTAAGCCCAATAGTATCAAAACACCAAAAAATACTCAAGCATTAGTTTTCAATTTGAGTATATCAAAAGGAAGCTCAACTATTAGACCCTCTTGTCACCCTCATCACAAAAGTTTTTGCATGGAATAATCAACTTACCAACGTCACTCGAAACAAAAATTAGTTTACATTCTTAAATATTGGGACTCAAATATGGTTGATTTCCTATGATCTACAGAGAAGTGCAATCAAACAAGTCCTAATCATATATCTCACCATACAATTTCAAAGATAATCAATTTAGGTGGATTGACCTTTTTACAACGTGATAGTATTGTTTAGAAGTTTGAAGGTCTCGACGTCTTGTTTCCTTGACCAGGGAAACATGAAGAGTAGTTCCTCGAGTGAAAGAAGTGTAAGAGGAAATGAAGACATACCTTGCTTTAACCATGCTTGGAGGATGAAGCATGTAACATCCCCAGCTAGCCATGTCGGGCCACACTACGCCAGAGAACACTTATGTTCTCTCTGCGGAACATAATGTAATAAACCCAACATCATACTGAGCTATGCCACATAAATTTTTCGAACTGCATGCAATTAAATTATATACACAAAGAGCTCTTGCGGGAACATATATATAAAACATAATAGACAAATACTTTATGTAAATGCACGAATTCATACTGAAATAACAATAAACACAGACATGCAACATATACGGGAAATACCCATAAGCATACAGACAGTTATAATCATGTATGGGAGAAACCCATAAAAATAAGCACATAAATAACAATGCAACTTGTAAATTTATCACACAATCGACACTTATCTTTGTAAGAATATCACCAACTGCGTGCAGACCTTCCACGAACCTCCCAGCCTTAGACCACACTGTTCATCACTCTCAACAGTGAGTCACCCCCGAGCTAGAACTAAACTCCACCCGGGTAAATGGATTCCTAACCAGACTAAAGGCTCATAGACAACATGAAAGATTCTGTCTCAGGTGCCAACTCAAACTAACAACCCACAGTCCCTCATTCCCCACATGCTCGTCCCACCCAGGAAGTGTGCCCCTTCTTTGCTCAACAGTCCTTCGACTGCCCCACTTCCTTTCCGGGCTTTAACAACATGCCAGACAGGAAGTCTTAGAGCACTGTAGCTGCAGTTCAACACCTTAAGGAAATCAATCCCCAACAATTCTCTCACCCAGAGAATTGCTCACGGGCATGGCAACCCGCTTCTTCAGTCCAACTCCCAAGCTAACCAGACACACCAACATAATTGACTATGGATATGGGTTCAGGTACAGTCATGAAGATACAAAGGATAGCTCAATGGTTGTGAATACTCATGGAAGATTGAATGATGGAAGGAAATGATGGAAAGATGATAGGAAATGAACTAAGTCCCAACAATATGTATGCATGTCCCCAACTTGACACTAGTCATGTTGGGAGCTACTTTGGCCCACTTGTACCCAACTTTAGAACTTAGGATAAAATAATTATCCATACTTTATGATTTAAGAAATATTAATATAATATTCCTTTTTGGCTTAAGCTCCCTAGCTTAGCCCCTTTCCTTAACTTAGCCCCTCCCTTTCCCTAACTAGTGGAGTTTAGTCCCCCATCTCTTTTATCATGGTCGGTCTGCACACAGCGATGTATTTTATATTAATTATGAGATAAGTACAAAAACAGGCACAATGGCCTTTAACATCTAGGTTCTCCGGCCTAATCAAAACATAAGCATCCTAGCTTATAATAATTGGCTCACCAGCCTATAAAACATAGCATATATACAAAGTCTCGCTGGACTCACAATCGCGCGCACGTAAGATGTTGCGTGCGGTATCCTGGAATGTGCACAATTCATCATTGCACTACGCAGTACATGCATGCACTATGCCATGAAATGTGTATACAAAATGATATCAAAACAACTCACTAGCTTAAGTACATTTTCATCTACATTACAATTGGGTGCAGCCTAGGGATATTACAAAGCATCATTTAAAATGGAGTACATTGTGCACATAAAAATTAAGACCAATACTCATGACCTCCATAGTGACATTAGTCATTGGATTAACCCAAAAACACATTGAGATGAGTGAATCTACAAATTTTGTGATACTAAGGAGGTCGAGGATGAGCACCATTTCCTTTTTACTTGCCTTGTGATTAATAATATATGACATAACTTTATCCAATTTTAAAATGTAACTATTCCTTAAATCTCATCACTTACAAAAATCTTACTAGCTTTGATACTTTAATTTTCACGTATTCAAAAATAAAAATAACATTCTAATAAATATTTAGTCTAATTCCCTTTATTTATAATATAAACCAAATCAGTTTAAAAGAATTTTAAGAGAATGACGAACATCATTATTATTAATACATTGAATAATGATAATAATAAATTAAAGTTCATATCATTCAAGTAAATTCCTTTTATTTGTTCCATAAACCTAATTGGTCTTAAAGGATGGTAAACATCACAATCAATACATTAAATACCGATAATATTAATAAATCAAATAAAAAATCATGTTTTAAGGTAAATGGTTTTCAAACATCATCATCAATACATTAAATAATAATAATTTTAATAAATCAAAAGTCATGTCCTTTAGTAAATGATTTTCAATGCACATTTAGATACAATGTCATGTACCATAGTAATCATCATCTCATTGGATATTAAAAATTATTTTATCTTTCTATATTTATTTATCTTCTTCTATTTGTTTTATCTTTCTATATTTATTTATCTTCTTCTATTTGTTTTAGATATTTAGTTAATAAATCAATTTGGTTCATTACACTAGTTTGCATAAAACTTTTCCTCTGAGGGAGAGAATACCACAAGGGTATTGTGACAAAGCATAACGACATCCCAATGTCATTACTCCTTAAAATTAGATGAAAAAAAAACTTTTTCGTAAAGTTATATATGTGTATGTAGAGCCAACCACATGACTCTATGAGTTCCTTTACCTTAGGCTTTATCATAGACTCATGCAAAATCTGATTCAGAAAATAATCGTGTAGTGTGTGTCATTTGAGTTTATCACAAACGACAATGCATTAATCCATACCATTTGTAGTAAAGCTTTAAAGATATAAGATTTAGTTTACTATAAAACTTCAAAAATAAACCACAAACATCAAAGATACAAAGCATTCACCATGAACAATACCAAGAATACAGAGAGAAGAATTCTTGAGGTAGCGCAACACCATCAAATACTCCTTATGGAAGGAATCACTCCACAAATCATGCTTGCTACACGACAATACAATTCAACACATATTCGATACAATGATACTCATATGTATTTAACTATTTCATGAGTATTATGGGGGTCTTGTGCCAACTACCCTTTACTATTATATTATTTTTTTTTAATTACACAATGGGCCTATTTCAATATTATGACCACATTACATTCATTATCCTCGGTACCCAATATTATCCTCCCTAGGTACATTACATTAATATTGTACATGCCACATTACATTCATTATCCCCTTGGGTACCTCTCTAGGCACCCTATATTATCCTCCACATGCCACATTACATTCATTATCCCCTTGAGTACCTCCATAGGCACTCCATGTTATCCTCCCTATGTACGCTACATTACATGTAATGTGGCCATAATAATGGAATAGGCCCATTGGGTAATTAAAAGGAAATGATACAATAGTAAAGGGTAGTTGGCACAAGACCCCATAAATACTCATGAAATAGTATAAATACATATGGGTATCATTGTATTGGATATGTGTTGAATTGTATTGTCTTGTAGCAATCATGGTCTGTGGAGTGATTACTTCCATAAGGACTATTTGATGGTACCTCAAATAAGAGATAATCCACCATAAAACTTAAAAAATAAACCCTAAACACCAAAGATACCAAAGCATTCACCATGAACACCACCAATAATATAGAGAGAAGAACCCTTAAGGTAGGGTAACACYATCAAATATTCCTTATGGAAGGAATCACTCCACAAGCCATGCTTGCTACAAGACAATACAATTCAACACATATCCAATACAATGATACTMGTGTGTATTTATACATTTTTAGGAATATTCCCAGGGGTCTTATGCCAACTGCCCCTTATTATTGTATTATTTCCTTTTAATTACATAGTGGGCCTATTCCATTATTTTTTTTTCGAGGGAACAACTCCTGGGGAAACCCACCGAGTACTTCCCCTCATTCCGAGGATGGTACCCAAGGCAAACCAGATTTTGTAGAAAGTCGAGGCTTTTTCGATAGCATGCTCATTTAAGAGCCAAACATGTCACTTGAGGGAATTGAACCTGGGTGGGGGGGGGACACCCCTCAACACAAATCACTCGGGATAAACCCAATTGACCGACCTATTCCATTCATATGGCCATGTTACACTAAGTATCCTCATGGGTACATTACATATTTCTCCCTGAAATTTTATGCAAAAAAACTTTTTTGTCGAGCTATAAATGTGTATGTAGAGCTAACCACGCAACTCCTTGAGTTACTTTACCCTGGGATTTATCATAGACTCATACAAAATTTGATCCAAAAAATAACCTTGTAGTGTGTGTCATTTGAGCTTGTCACAAATAACAATGCATTAATTCATACCAATATGAACGTGAAATTCATCAAGAGGTATGCCACTACATCATGAAATACATGTAGAACAAATGTTCCAGTGCTCGCAAATTCTTTAATTCAATAGTCAGTCGGGGTTTGACCATAATAAGGTCAGTTAAGCATTTTAGAAAGTAAGAAAGGTTGTCAAAGGCTACCACCTGACAATAGGGTTGCCAATCAGTTTTAATGGCAAATACAATGTGTTGTTAATGGTGCTTCTCAACTCTCTAAGCATGTAGGAAAAGGTTTATTGGAGCTCTATGTGTTTTAAGGAGGCCCAAACCATCTCGATTTAAATAATTGCAATTTTCAATTTGAAGATTCTACAACCTTACAATGCTTTAATGCTCAAGAAGAGCACATTACAACTAGAACCTTTAGTTGATATTGATTTTGAGTCCAACACATCAACACCATCTAACCTAGTTATTGATTAGATGACTCAACTACCTGCAATAAGGTTATTGCGCTTCATTGTATGTAGAGTAATTTTTTACATAAGGCAAGTACTTTGCACTTGAGCAGGTGTGATAGCAATTTCCTTCATTAGTAGAGAGTGCATTGAATTTTTCCACACTAGTTTTAAATTATGCCATTGTATAGCCCAACACTTCCACCTTTGATGCAAGGGGGGGCATTGATCCCCTAGTGGGGGAGCTTTTGATATGTGTTACATGATTTGGGTCTACAACATCCTTGCCCTAGCTTGTAGTGCAATTGGAATTGATCCCACTACAAGGTCCACTGTGATTAATACCATGACCAACCCTTGCATCTCACTCAATTAAGTAGAACTATGACCCACATTGATCTTCAACAGGTCACTAATTCTTCATCAACAAATTTCCGATGTGGCATTGTTGATAACTCAACATTCATACCATTGTGCTTCATTAACTAGTCAAGATTCTTAGTGATAATCAACATAATCTTATCATCAAGACTTTTGACCTGCTTGCTATTGAAGGTGATCAAAATTTATTGGGTCAATGCTAGCTCCAATAATCAATCTAGAAACCCTTGATTGTTTCTACAATTAATGCAGAGTTTGTTACATCTCAAGTCGACTTTGTAATTTCCTTATTTATTGACAACCTTATTTACTTACCTATATAAATATGTAAACACATTTCATTGTAAAGCACCATGGTTTTAACCACCAACAATATCGAGCTCTATCACAATTGCCTTCATAATTCTTCACAATTATGAGTCAAAACATTACTTCGATTCCTGTGATTATTTATATTTGTTTTAGAAATAAATGTACATTTGAGCCAATCTCTTGTTTTGATTTGGTCAACTTCTCCCTCCTCTTAGAGATATATTCAAATAAAAAACATGAGTTTAAGGGTTGGTGTGGCTCAGGCCGGGTGCGATCCCCGGGTGATTTTGACGGCTTAGATGCCCTTGAGTCGCGGTTTCTCAAGCCACAGGTTAATCCCGATGCCAAGAGGTTCGGCCAAATTAACAAACAAAAAAAATATATAGTATTTGTTATGGGAGAGTAGCGAGGCATGAGGGCGAGATACAAGAGACTCAACTTCCTTTGTTAAACGAGTAACTAAGTTTATTTATTAGAGGAGAAGACTTGAAAATTGCTCTTATGTGACTCTATTACTTCTCTATTTTCTTGTTATGCTTTGCTTTTGTGAATGCCTCATTTGTACCACTAATCAGTACAAATACAATAACAACTTATCAATACGAATACAATAACAATGTTGTTGAGCTCAACAATATTATTATTATACATTCTCTAACACTTGTACAATATACAGCCTGAGTGGGTCTAATGATCACAAGTTCAAATCTAGAGGGGGTAGGGTATGTATACCTCCGTAGACTTTACCAGTCAAATCGCTGGGTGAAGGAGAATCCCTTATCCCACAAACAAGAGAGTCTCATACACCAATTTGATGTGACTTGGCGGTGACCTTAAAAATAAATTATTATTATTATTATACTATCATTATACATTCTCTTGCACTTCTACAATATGGTTGCTATTCATAGTAATTTGCTTAACTTGCTTGCTTGAGTTGCTATTCATAGCGATTTGAACCAATTTCACTTGTAGTGCTCAACGCAGTACAACCTGCGAGATTGACCATTCTTTCCACATATTGAAGGGATTATGTGCCCAGAGTATTCGAACATGTTCGTTTGATGGGTGCATACGTCTTAACTACCAGGATTACAGCGTGTAATAAAGGAGCCAAGCCTTGCTAAATGGGCCTACTTTTATGAGAATCAGTCGGATTCGTATGTAAGAAAAAGCATGTAGAGCCCCTACAACCAACATCACATGTCTCCGCAGTAAAGATACATTTTGTCCAAAATTAAAACCTGTCGCTCAGACCGTCTATATCTCACACCTCTTAAAATAACCTCCAAAACCGGCGGTTTACTCTGTGATTATCCGCAATTCTCTGTAACGCCAAGCTACGGTTCAGGCACCAGCAAACCGCGATCAGCGAAGCGCCAGCAGCAGAACAGTGGAATAAATAAATTGTGGCTCTATATTCCATAGGGCCTCTAGGGTTGAGGGTGGAAGGATCACAATGGATTATAATCGGCTGAGGAGCGGGGGGAGCCCTGTGTATTCTCGGCAGAGGAGTGCAGCCAGCAGCACGAGCACCAATTCGTCATCCTCTCCATCCAGGTCCCCGGCCCATCCTGCCGCTGCCGCTCATCATCACCATGTTCGCTCCGGATCCACCGCGCTCTCCAACATCAAGAGAACTCAGAATTATGCCGCGAAGGCCGCCGCCCAGCGCCTCGCCCAGGTCATGGCCTCTCAGTCCAATGACGATGACGACGAAGACGATATGCCCTTCCGCTACGGCTCTACCCCTTCTTCCAACTCCTATGCTAGCACTAACAGTATTCACAACCTCGGCTCGTCCGCCAAGGCTACCCGATCACCCTCTCCTGCGGTAACTTCCCTCCGTCTCTTTGTAATCTCAACTAGATCGTCAAAGCAACTCTGAAACTTCGGATTTAAGATATGATTTATGAAAATTAGGGCGTAAATATTAATAGCCACAATGGGGACTACGTAAAACTGCTAGATCGAAGCCTAATTTTGAATAATCAGGGATGCTTTTGTACAGGCTAATGAAAAACAAATTTTTGAATGAATTTTTGAGAGGAATTGTATGAAATATAGAGAAATTTTGTTAGTGCAAGAGCTTTTAAATCTTAACGGCTTGGAGCCCTTCTGCATTTAGGTAAGGGTATCACCCAGTGGGAACAGAACATTGGTTATAAAATGAAATAAGATAAGATAAGCAACAAATGACCACAAAAGCGAAAGTAATTCCTATATCAATACTGAAAGTAAAAAGTTGAAAAGAAGGAAACAGAACCAAGTGTCTAGCTAAGTTATAAGATAACAGTATAGCAAAAATATAAGATAGTTGAAGTGCAGTGATACAATAGGAAGACCATAGACTGGAGATCTCGGCTGAGCGGGTGTGTCAGAGAGAGAGGATGTCAAGCTCTGCTGGTACTCATGAACAAAGAAAGATAAATGGGTACGGGCAGTAGAAGTAGCAAAATAAGGATTGCCTTGGCAGATATCATAAAGAAGTAAGCAAATCTAGGCTAACGACAGTGCAGGAAGATATATAAATGGAATAAGCGTTAGAATTAGGGCTGCTTTATAACAGCCATAGGAGAGGCTTTTGCAAGATATTGTATTAGAAAGTTTGCCAATGTAGGAGATATTGAATTGTAAGGAGCTAAGTTGCATGGTAACGGGTACAGGTTTAGGAAAAGGGAACTTAGTGGAAATGTGACCCCCCAAAGAGGTACGTTGGGGGAACAGGTGATATAAAAATTACAATGTGTGTGTGCGCGTGTGCATATTATTTTCAAGAAAATAAGAATGATACATATAAATGATACTGTCAAAGGAAACCAATAGATGATCAATGATTACATTATGCAAAATCCAAATTTCTGCACCGAAAATCCAAAAGAAACATGCCTCATGAGTCATATATGGTGAAATGTGTTTCCATTTTGTTGTACAAAACACATTTCCATTTTGTGAAACATGCCCATACAAGGCAAAACTTGTTTCCATTTTGTGAAATGCATTTCCGTATGATGGTATGGCTCCGAAAACGTTTCTGATGTGTATGATACACATTTTGTACCTGTACTTGTGTTTCCATATGTTTTCAGGCTTGGTACGGAGGCTGACATTTCCTGCAACTTAGGTATGGAGACATGGCGCTACTTCACACCCCACAGCTTTGGGAAAGATTGCGAGGATAAGGCTACTCCATACCCACACACTGTTGTTTATGTGAAAATCATTTTTTTCTGACAAGATGCTTCTTCTTAATACTGTGTGGCAAACATGTCGTTCCCCACTCTGGGAGTACTACAATGGGAGATAGCTATCTTACAACACTCTAGAAAGATCCCGTCAGTGGAGACGCCATGGGTGGGAGGTAGGTATTCTGCCAAATTCACCCAAGACTTGCACTTAACCCCAACCACATAAAACAGACCCTTTGCATGGGAAAGTCAAAGCATGAGGGGTGAAATGTGTCTCTAGAGGGATTCAAGATTTGGTTGGGGGGGATGAAACACGACCCCCACTTTACCAACTGACCAAGACCCGTTGACAAGTGAGAATCCTTGTGTGTTAGAATTTTGGCCAAGACAATAGTTTTTCAAACTTAACGAGATCCAAGGCCACTTTGCAAGTTTGCACAGAACACATAGCTGTGAGAATTAGGTTTACTTCATACATTTTGCTGATTGTGAAGTGCGAGAACTGTCTACACCATATTCTGCAATAAATTTTGTTATTGTAGGAGATTTTGGATCATAATGCTATTAAGAACTGCTTAACTCTTACAGAGACTGCTGGCTATACTGTGGTTTGAGAGAATTAGTGTAGCTTTGCAATTTCTGGTTATTGAGTAGTTTAAGAGCTATTCTGCTTTAGAATGTGAAAAATTTAGTGGAGGAGCTATTGAATCTTGCTGGGACACAGGGTCACTTTACACTCATGTAAAACATAGTTTGCAAGAATCAGGGTTGCTTTATCCTGGCCATCTAATGTATAATGGCAGAAATTTTTGCAACATATTGTGTTATAATTTTTGTAAATACGAGCTCTTGAATCTTAATTTGACTTAGGGTTGCTCTGTGCTTATGCCAAGCCCATAAATCATACATAGGTTGGAGGAATCTGATCTTCTTTTCATTGGCTATTGTGTGTTCTAATTTCTAAAAGTCATTTGTGTCAGGTTATATAAGAGTTATTGAATCTTCTTGAGACTTGGGGTCACTTCACTCTCTTGCAGAACT
>JASDQU010098805.1:2650-21449 GCA_032191745.1 Picea mariana
GAAGACAGACAAGGGGAAGCAAATTCCCGAGGGCAGGCTGGAAGTCTGACTTAGTTCAATCTAGGCATAATTAGATTTATTTATCAACGTAAGCCATACATGGTTTTTCTGTTATAAACATATATCTATTATTTCTTATTAAACTCTGCACAGACATTCTAATACTGTAATCATTTACAATTTCACAGTTCTATAAGCATATATGTCAGTATATGAATTTCAAGAAGAAATATGTAAAACACTTATCAGAAATAACACCAGAAGTGGGTGCAACTGCTAAGAGGGGTGCTCGTTTCCACACAACCGTAGGCTCAACGACTCCCAACGGATTTACTACTAGCCACCTCCGAGCTGAGACCATGATGCTGTGAGACTGCGTCTCTCTATCTACCGGTGACCAGAAGCGAAGGTTGCAATCCTTCCTCTCTGCTATCACTCACTCTACGTAATGCCAAAGTTCCCCTCACGTCTGCCCCCCAAAATTGCTTCTACCTCACGCCTTATCCTCTTGCGAGGTTGTGTGTGGCACGATTCCCCTCGAGTCTGATCAGGCCTGATGGATGTATGGATGGGTGGTTCACCATCCCATCCCTCATTAAGCCATCCGCCTACCAGCCTGCAAGACATTAAATTCAGGGCCAGCGAGCTGCTTTTGGTTCTCTGGGCCAGTGGAGTCCAAATACAGTGTTAATTCTCAGTGGAAGTTAACACCACCTTTCCAAGTTCCTTCCACCTCCATCATGGTCTCTTTTTCTGCACATACCCTCTCAGCAGTCCTGCAATAATTCAAAATGTTATTCACATTCGTTGACCTTTTCCTCAAGGTCCATTTACATCATATATTCACATTTATGAGTTTGCCATAGTTCTTGGCCAGTCCAGTTATATTTACAAGCTGGGGGAAACAGGGTGTTACAGGTGCAGTCTTGATGCAAAGAGGTAAACCTATATGTTATCATTACGATACTTTTACAAAGGATGTTATTAACTATCCAACATATGATAAGGAATTGTATGCATTGGCGCAAAGTGTAAAGAAATGGAAGCAATAATTAATGGGAAAGGAGACCATAATTCATACAAACCATCATCCATTATAGTATTTTCAATCATATATCAGGGTACAACAATCACAACACTTCTGGTGGATGGGTTTTCTACAACAGTTTAATTTTGTGATCAAGTATAAGAAGGGTATTCATAACAAGGTTGTAGATATGTGTAGATATGTTATCAAGACCAATGATTATAGAATCGAAAATACCAAGGGATAATCCTTTAGCGCATGAACATTATATATAAAAATATTCTAAGGATGATGATTTTAAAGAGGTATATGATGCATTAACTCGTGGAAATCACCAGTCATACACTAGCAAATTTGGCTCATTTTGCGACGACTATTTCGATGTTCTATCGTGGATATTGCGATGAATCTTGAGTCTTTGAAACATCGTTTTAGGTCACATGACAATTGCGACGAACTTAAATTACCATCACAAGAGAGACGACCATAGGGGACTTCTCACAATTGCGACAAAAAAGACATATTGTCACCAATATGACAATATAGGCAAAATAACTAAAACCAACATTTTGTCGCAATTGAGACGACAATCGCGATGACAACTTTCATTATTTATGTAGAAACTACGTCACAACAATTTAAGTTGTCATCGCACATGCGATGACGGTTGCGATGACAACTTTCATTGTTTATATAACAAATTTGTCACAACAACTTAAGTTGTTGTTGCACTTGCGACAACGAATTCAACGACAACTTTCATTGTTTATATAGAAAAATCATTGCAACAACTTAAGTTATCATCGCACTTGCGACGACAACTTCGATGACAACTTTCATTGTTTATATAGCAAATTCATCGCAACAACTTAAGTTTTCGTCGCACTTGCAACGCCCATTGCCATGACAGTTTTCATTGGTTATGTAGCAAGTGCGTCGCAACAACTTAAGTTGTCGTAGCATGTGCGACGACAACTTTTGTTGTTTATATATAAAATTCATCGTAATAACTTAAGTTGTCATTACACTTGAGATGACCAATTTTGTTGTTTATAAAGCAAATTCGTCATAGGTGTACAATTGTCTTCGCAAGTGCGACAAGTAATATTTATTTAAAAAAAAAAAAAAATTAGGCTACAGTCTTAATATTAATATTGCCATATCCTCCAAGTGGAACATGGTTTCTCCTATAATTTCTTGGATAATGGGGATAGGTCTCAATGCCTTGATAATGTGCATGAGAGAACAATAAATCCCTTAGGCTCTAAATGAATCTTTCAAGGACCTACAAGGGAAATGGACAAGGCCACAAACCACAACATAGTTCCTTTAAAGTGAATCTTTGTCATATAAGTAGGATATGGGTATAATAATGAGTTTTTTCATAGTAGGAATGGGTCTCAAAGACTTTACCATAACAAAGGGAGGGAGGACAATAAGGTCCTTATTCCATAAATGGATTTGTAAGGCTCAATATCCTTGAACATCACCTTCAACATAATCCATTTAGAGGAAATATTTGGCCTCCAAGTTGAATATGTGTACTGTTATGAAATAATTTTCACTAAGGACATGTGCATTAATTAATTAGCCATGGTCAAGCAAGAAAAATAAGGCCCTTGGGTCATTTATGAATCCTTTAGGGATTAAGGGACATCATCAATGCCCTAAACCACATAACATGTTGTCTATAGGGAATCATGAACCTTTGAGTGAGATATGGATATTGTTATAATATTTTGTGTATCAAAGATGGCTATGAAGGATTTAACCATGGTTGGGGGATAAATCCAAGGAATTAGGCCTTGAAAAAATATTATTGGGTTAATAGGCCATGATTAAGGCCATGAACTACAAAATGAGACATTTAAAGGGGATCTTTTGCATACGGGTTGGATGAAGTTTTCATTAGGATTTTTTGTGTAGTAGGGATTTATGTTGGGGCCTTGACCATTATTAGGTGATGAAAATAGGGTTCTTAATCCATAAAGTATGATTAAGGCCTTTAACTACAACATCATCCCTAGTCCATGAAAAAGGACTCAAACCACCATACAAACTCAAATCATTGGCCTCTTGGTGGGATATAGGCATCATTAAGAGAATTTGCATACCAGACATGGGTCTCAAGGCTTTGACCATGGTCAATGAAGGAAAACAAGGGTTGAATGATCTAAATTAGTATTTTAGGTATTATAATATTTAACATATGAATGAGATTTGGGAAATATTAGGAAATTTTAGATGCATTGGATGGATTTGGAGACTCTAACCATAGTCATGCGAGAAAATAAAGGGTCTTAAGATCTAAATGAAACTTTTAATGCTCATGAAACATGCACATGTCCTTGAACCACTACAAATTTTCTTTCAAGGGGATATTTGGCCTCCAATTGGGATATGTGTGATGTTAGGTGGTTTCATGCACCAAGTATAGGTCTAGGGGTCATAACCATGATAAGGAGAGAAAATAAAGGGACTCAAGTCATATATAAATATTTTAAGGATATTGTCCATGAACATGGACTCAAATCATCACATAGGACCTCTAAAAAGGATCTTTGATCTAAAAATGGGATATGGGTGCTTATAGTAGTTTTTTCATACCAAGGATGGATGTTCGTGTCTTGACCATGGTAAAGTAGTGAAAAGAAGAGACATATCAACTAAATGAATATTTGAGTGATCATGGGATAAAATGGGTTCTTAAACCATTACATGCATCCTTCAAAGGGGATATTTAGCCACCAAGTGGGATACCTATGCAATTAGGAGAAATTTTTGACCAAGGATGGGATTTTGTATTAATTTATATAAAAAAAATTAAAATTATTTTAGGCTACAATTTTAATATTAATATTACCATATTAATAACTATCAATAGAACTCTATCTCCAAGGTCATTCTCAGAACTCATATTTTTCTACAATGTGCCTTAAATGAAGCCATATACCTTCTTTGACTTATCAACCAATCCTTGAATCTATGTAAGAGGTTGGTGGGGAAACTCTTTTCACATAATAATGAGAGCATGGGTTGAGTACAATCTTCATTCCATGGAAAGTGTAAGAGTCCTACATTCCGCTAGTTATAGGTACTGTCATCCATCATTTCCACCAATGATATCATTTTCATTGACTATAACATTGTGGGAAGCAAATATAGTTCATCATTCACTATCCATTGTATACTCTTTATATCTTTGAGAGACAAATATAGTTCTTTTAGGTAATTCTTAGAAAAAATACAATAGATCAAGCTCTTTCTATCCACACTAAAGATAACTAGAGAGAATAATATATCTAAGGGACCATGAAGTACATAAAGTGAATATATTCCTTATGTTGCATGTTGTAGTGGAAGAGAGTTCCTTATCCATCACAGGATGAATCAGATTCTTGTAATGCTTTGTGTTGAGAAGGTTAGGTAACAATGTGAGTAGAAAGGTTGGGATGAGAAATATAGAAACTTATTGCTTGGTTTTTTCACCATGGTGGCCTCATAGTCTAGATTGGTGGTGGTATCTACGCTAGATGGTTGTGGTTCAATGGAAATTTTCTCGTACATGACCAATCTCTTGGACCAATTTTTGTTAAAAGATAAGTCTCAATTTTTTGTTTATGAATATGAAAAATTACTATTACTCCCAGTCATAAATTTTTTATGTCTTATGCATGCTATGCGTCATTTTTCTTTTTATAATTTATATTTTTTGTTTTGATTTTGAACTTAAGTATACAAGGAAATGAAGGAAAATTTCATGATGCAAGAGAAGAAAATGGTTTACACCTTTCCGGAAATGTGTTTTGGATCATGGAGGTGACCACCCTTCAATCCTGCATTTTTCAAAGATATTAAAATGTTAAATGACTAAATAATAGCTAAACATCTATGAGGAAATAACCATGTACAAGTTCAAAGGAAGGCTACTAGGTGGGATTGAAACAAGAGAACTCTTAGCTCACACATACACAATACATAAGATAAGATGCCATGTAAAACTCAAGTGCACCACTATCTAAGGGAGTTTTAGCCTTTGGAACACATTGTGCAAGAAGATTAGATATGAAGTCTGCCTAATAAAATATCATCCGATACTTGAGCACCCCATGCATAATCAAAATCCATCTTAACCATAGGTATCTAGTGCATCGTCTACCATACAAGAGGTTCAAGAGAATTGCTAAGGCTTGAAGTTCTCATAAGAATGGAGGGAGGCTATGAAGCCTAAGGAAATGGTTGGAGGATATGGAGTTCACTATAGTTTAAAATTGCTTAAATATTTCTAACCTACAAGGTTACATATGAAATAAATAATGCACTATAGAAAATGAAATACTCAAAGAAAATGTGTCTAAACTGAAATATGTGCTTGGGTGGTACAACAACTATTTGATAATAATTATTTCAATAGGTCAATGAAAATGTATGGCTTTGATGTAAGAGTTTCACATGGTGTATTTTACAAATACAAAACACAATCCTAAGACTCTAACACAACTCAATTGACCTTAACTCAAATAGTTAAATAGTAATTATGCCTTCAAAGTGATTCAATGTATGGTGATGCAACTCACCATAGAAAACACATGAAAGCATGAGAGGCACTATGATTCCACTATAGTTGAAGATGAAAGGGGACATATAGGAAAATAATCCTCTCTCTCCAAGGTCATTCTAAGAACTCATATTTTTCTACAATGTCCCTTAAATGAAGCCATATACCTTCTTTGACTTATCAACCAATCATTGAATCTATGTAAGAGGTTGGTGGGGAAAGTATTTTAACATAATAATGGTAGCATGGGTTGAATACAATCTTCATGCCATGGGAAGTGTAAGAGTCCTACATTCCTCTAGTTATAGGTAATGTCATCCATCATTTCCACCAATGATATCATTGTCATTGAATCTAACATTGTGGGAAGCAAATATAGTTCATCATTCACTATGCATTATATACTCTTTATATCCTTGAGAGACAAATATAGTTCTTTTAGGAAATTATTAGAAAAAATACAATAGATCAATCTCTTTCTATCCACACTAAAGAGAACTAGAGAGAATAATATATCTAAGGGACCATGAAGTACACAAAGTGAATATATTCCTTATGTTACATGTTGTAGTGGAAGAGAGTTCCTTAACTATCGAAGTATGAATCAGATTCTTGTAATGCTTTGTGTTGAGAAGGTTAGGTAACAATGTGAGTAGAAAGGTTGGGATGAGAAATATAGAATCTTATTGCTTGGTTTTTTCACCATGGTGGCCTCATAGCCTAGGCTGGTGGTGGTATCTACACTAGATGGTTGTGGTTCAATGGAAATTTTCTCGTACATGACCAATCTCTTGGACCAATTTTTGTTAAAAAATAAGTCTCATTTTTTTGTTTTTGAATATGCAAAATTACTATTACTCCTAGTCATAAAAAAATTATGTCGTATGCATGCTATGCGTCATTTTTTTTTTCCAATTTTGAATTTAAGTATACAAGGAAATGAAGGAAAATTTCATGATGCAAGAGAAGAAAATGATTTACACCTTTTCGGAAATGTGTTTTGGATCGTGTAGGTGACCACCCTTCAAACCTGCATTTTTCAAAGACATTAAAAGGTCAAATGACTGAATAATAGATAAACATCTATGAGGAAATAACCATGTACAAGTGCAAAGGAAGGCTACTAGGTGGGCTTGAAACAAGAGAACTCTTAGCTCACACATACATAATATATAAGATAAGACGCCATGTAAAACTCAAGTGCACCACTATCTAAGGGAGTTTTAGCCTTTGGAATACATTGTGCAAGAAAATTAGATATGAAGTCTACCTAATAAAATATCATCCCATGGTTGAGCACCCCATTCATAATCAAAATCCATCATAACCATATGTATCTAGTGCATCGTCTACCATACAGAAGGTTCAAGAGAATTTCTAAGGCTTGAAGTTCTCATAAGAATGGAGGGAGGCCATGAAGCCTAAGGAAATGGCTGGAGGATATGGATTTCACTATAGTTTAAAATTGCTTAAATATTTATAACCTACAAGGTTACATATAAAATAAATAATGCAATATAGAAGATGAAATACTCAAAGAAAATGTGTCTAAACTGAAATATGTTCTTGGGTGGTACAATAAGTATTTGATAATACTTATTTCAATAGGTCAATGACAACACATGGCTTTTATGTAAGAGTTTCACATGGTGTATTTTACAAATACAAAACACAATCCTAAGACCCTAACACAACTCAATTGACCTTCACTCAAATAGTTAAATAGTAATTATGCCTTCAAAGTGATTCAATGTATGGTGATGCAACCCACCATAGAAAACACATGAAGTCATGAGAGGCACTATGATTCCACTATAGTTGAAGATGAAAGGGGAAATATGGGAAAATAAATCCTCTTATCTCCAAGGTCATTCTAAGAACTCATATTTTTCTACAATGTGACTTAAATGAAGTGATATACCTTCTTTGACTTATCAATCAATCCTTGAATCTATGTAAGAGGTTGGTGGGGAAAGTCTTTTCACATAATAATGGGAGCATGGGTTGAGTACAATCTTCATGCCATGGGAAGTGTAAGAGTCCTATATTCCGCTAGTTATAGGTAATTTCATCCATCATTTCCCCCAATGATATCATTTTCATTGACTCTAACATTGTGGGAAGCAAATATAGTTCATCATTTACTATCCATTATATACTCTTTATATCCTTGAGAGACAAATATAGTTCTTTTAGAAAATTCTTAGAAAGAATACAATAGATCAAGCTCTTTCTATCCACACTAAAGAGAACTAGATAGAATAATATATCTAAGGGACCATGAAGTACACAAAGTGAATATATTCCTTATGTTGCATGTTGTAGTGGAAGAGAGTTCCTTATCTATAGTAGGGTGAATCAGATTCTTGTAATGCTTTGTTTTGAGAAAGTTAGGTAACAATGTGAGTATAAAGGTTGGGATGAGAAATATAGAATCTTATTACTCGGTTTTTTTACCATGGTGGCCTCATAGCCTAGGTTGGTGGTGGTATTTAGACTAGATGGTTGTGGTTCAATGGAAATTTTCTTGTACATGACCAGTCTCTTGGACCAATTTTTGTTAAAAGATAAGTCTAATTTTTTTGTTTATGAATATGCAACATTACTATTACTCCCAATCATAAAAAATTTATGTGTTATGCATGCTATATGTTATTTTTATTTTTTTTTCGATTTTGAATTTAAGTATACAAGGAAATGAAGGAAAATTTCATGACACAAGAGAAGAAAATGATTTACATCTTTTCGGAAATGTGTTTTGGATCATGGAGGTGACCACTCTTCAAACCTGCATTTTTCAAAGACATTAAAAGGTTAAATGAATGAATAATAGCTAAACATCTATGACCACCCATATTGCTCGATTATGTCATCACTCTATGATTTCAATGTTCAACTTGTTACATCTGCATTCTCAATCAAGGTATTTACCATGTTTATGTATGTAAACAATTACTCTTTATATCCCACCTTGTGGAATCACAAGACCTTAACATTGAAATCCTTGGGTTCATGTCCTTGGCTTATTTTTCTGCTCGCAATGATTTGTGGAAGGTTCAACATCATTGTACATATCATAGAGGAATGAATAAGTAGGATTTGAGGCAATGCTGAGTAGCAACACCATGCCCATGACACAATGAAAACAATGGTAATGCTCTTTGTCATGTGAGACATAATGAAACATGTCACAAGACTTTCAAAGTTGCATATATCATGTCACAAGAATTTGGAAGTTGCATCATTAAGAGAAGCTGGAATTATCATTATGTGTATAACAAAATTACATTCACAGATATACACAAACCATAGAAATAGCCTTGTGTATATTATCAACTATATAATGTACATCTAACTATCTTATAAAATTATTACATGACATCATGAATTTCTTTTAGTCTTTTTTTCTTTCCAGTTCTTAAGAAAATCATCCACGTCCATGTCTTCATTTAGTGGGTGCTCTTCAACATATGATGTTGTTTCATTCCTTTCAGGCCGAGTACGTCTAGTCTTGTACCCACAACATGGATGCTACTGTGAGGGGCCATCACCTAAAAAAATAAAAAACATTAAATTTATATGGCCAATTTTTAAATATCATTGAAGTAGTTCATTAATATTAAAAAAAAAAATCTACAATGTAATTATTTACCTAGTCCTCTATTTGGCACCATTGGAATGACTGCTAACCTGTTCACCTAATATTCAGGTCGAGGATGATCATCTACAACATTCTCTACGATTGAAATGTCAAAATTTATAAGTGTATGATTAATATATAGACATTTTACCGTCATGGGCCTCAGTCATAGGAACATTTTGGGGCTGCACCTCACTGGGATGGGGCTGTTGGGGAGCACCATGATCTTCTGGTGGCATTTCACTATCAATGTTATGTTGTTCAATACTAATGGTTTTGTTAATAGTGTTGCTTCTCTGATTAAAACAAAGTAATAAATTAAATTATGAATGATATCAAACATTTACGTATTTTATAAGTAACGAAAGGTTAATGTGGACTGATTTTTATTTACCTTATCCCAAAAATTGGATCTTGGGGTCCACCCCATGCTTTTCCTATGATCAACCACAGATTTATAACTGTACTTGTAACCAAGTTGGAGGTCTTCCTTTGTGGTTTTAGTTCCGATGTCGTCACCCTGCGTTGCATAAGGGTATGGTTTTTTAATCTTTTTCACTGCAATTACCTTAAATTTGTAAGGTGATACAAATAATATTCTTAAGATGTTCAGGTACTTACGATTCATGACTGTAACCTCGAGTAGCCGCCCTAGCCTAGTTTGTGTTGGCCATGTTTGGAAATCCTTGCTTTGGTTTCCTTTGAAGTGTCAGGTAACCTATCATCAAAATTTTCAAGTATGTTATATATAACCACACATTTATTTAGATATAAAGAAAAATAAAACTAGTATTGAATTCAAAAATTTGTAATTTACCTTGGTCTACCACTTATTTGTTCTCATGATTTTTTCAAAATATTCTCTTTTGCATCATCAATGATTGCCTTCCACTCCCTCTCTGGAATTGATGGAGGATGCTCATACCTAGGATTTCTTGCCAAGATTTGTCTATAAACATCCCGGATATATTTTAAATATTCACCTGCTGCATATGTGACCGCTTTTGTATTGAACATGTCTACACCAAAGAGGCCTTCAAGATAATCCATAAGTTCCTTTTTGAGGTTGGAATTCTGGCAATTCCATCTCATGTGTAAGGTTGCCCCAGAAATAGACAAGGCCTTGCTCTCAACATGCCTATAAAAAAGTTCATTTCCTACACACAAAAAGATATGATCATTAATTTAAAATTAATAATCTAGATGATTTCTGTATGAGGACAACATTAAACGATTAAAATATGAATTAAAACGACCTGGGAGTCTTAATTGTTTTAATAGAAGTCCATTATCGTCAACCAAAAATGTGCATGGAAGGGTCCTCGTGCTTGTCACACGTCTAGCTCAAGGAAATGAAACCATCTCAACCACATCACTATGATACTCATCTCTGCCACCATCTCTAGACTCTGATCGAGGTGTGGATGCATGTCGGTGTGTGTCATGGATCCTACCTAAATGAGGTGTGGAAGATGGAGAAGTAAATAGTGCTCTAGCAGCTATATGACCACCCGCATCAGGACTTTGTAGTGTCTCTATAGCGCCACTACTACCAACACTAGGCTGAACATGCTCCAAATATTCCTTTATAAAAAAGAAAATGGTTTTTCTTGAGATAATATAAAAGTTAAAGAACAAAGTATCATAATTGAACATATGAGTGCATTAAAAAAATAAATTTAAATTATGGTTATTACCTTATATGTGTTAAGTTGTGACATAAGGAGCTTGATCCTTTCTTTGACATTCAGAGTTTGTTCTGGAGGATCTAACAAGATAATAAGTTCCTTGTTAGCTTTAATGATCTTTTTTTTTAATAAGAGCATTGGGTCAACACAAGAATAAAACCCCTCCTCATCGACAGAATCATGATCGACATGGCCTGTTGACTACATATAATTTCAGTGAAAACAATGTTATTTCAATATAATTATATAAGAAAATAATAAAAACAATGTAAAATGAAAGTGGAAATTGATAATCATTTACATCTTCTTTGGCTCTCCCTTTTTCACGATCATCCTGCTACATTAAAATATAATTAGAACCCACAAATATTTAAAAAATTGTTAATGATAACAAAAAAACAATGTTAAAGATAATATTTACAACAATGTTAAAAATAATAAAAAAATATAATGCAATAAGTAGAGGTTTCTTAAAGAGGTGTTGCATAAGAACCTGCACACTATTAGTCAATGTTTCTATTCAATTCAAATGATAATCCACTAATAACTCTTCCCCGGGAGCTATCTTTTTTATTGTGCACAGGACTACCCGATTCTCTTCACGTCCCTCAAATATGCAATTCGGTTGTTTGTTTGTTGTCTTGGGTCGTGTGTTGTTTATAAACCTTGCAATATTGTCAGAAGATTTAGGCCTTCCATCAATATAGATAGTCACTCCCTTATTTTTATCCTTGTTTATTAGTTGTCTATAATTTGCGGCGAGTGCATATCTCTGCATACTTCACATGTACTAGACCAGCCACATCCAATCGTTATAATTGTAACACGGTATAAGATAGTCCATCAATTCAATTATTGTATTTTATTTTACTATTATTCCATCCATGAAAAATATCCCCAAGCCATGTAGGGAGGATGGTGCAATGTGATATGTCCTATTGTTGACAACAATGTCAACATCTATAGGAGTTAGTTCCTTAGGTACCCATTGCTTCATCAGATGCTTATACCTGAGTGGAACATTTGTTTTTCCTATGCTCTCATCATCATAAGAGCATGATCCTCCTCCGAAAAGAAACAATTTCATGCATCTTCAAAATTTTATTCTAACTTTTTCACCTCTGGTCCTTATTTTCTTATCATATATACTAGATGTAGTCCCATTTTCGGCCTCTATTTGTCCTAATATTTCCTCACTCGACAAAGAAATATCTGATAGGTACTTGTTTGGTTGTACGTTTAGTTGCATGTGCACGTGTTGTTAGTTAGTAGTCCATCATCACATTCACAATTTTAAATAAAAAAATTATATCATTAGTTTTGGATGCACAATTAGACTAGGGTGCAATTACCAATATTAGTAGTCAACCACCTAATTTGATGTGATATCCCTCTTGATTTTGGACATGATATTAAGGACATATTAAAAATGTGAAAACACTAAGGACATGATAAATTTATCACATGGATCTAAGAAAAAAATAGTATTAAGGTTGTTATTTGTTGGATTTGTGCGCAATGAACCTAAACAAAAAATTCTCACTTGAACTTGAGCAATGCCTTAACTTTTAGAAATGGTATAGAAAAATGTAAATACTAGACTAGGATAACCCAACTAGGCACCCTCTACTCAAGGAAGAGGAACCACACGACACAAAATGCCTCTAATTTTTGCTAACCCCCATGTGTTGCATTGTCAACTCCCACAAGGTCATCCTAAACCCCAATACTATAGGGAAACAATAATAGTTTTGTAGGAATAAAAGAAACCTAGCGTTGAACATGGGTATCTACCTAATCCATGTTGCATGACAAGCACAAACCACCAAATCCCGACAATGACAAAAACACATGCTAAACCATATTGCATGATAAACCTATAGAATTAAATAAGGACTTAAGGGTGGCAAGGGAAGTGGTGGTAATATAGGGTATCTACCTAATCCATGTTGCATGATAAGTGACACATATTCCACGTGCATTTGGTTGCATGGGCATCATTCATGAAGATGTTATGATGAATTGTTTTTGCATTTAGTATAAAAAATAAGGTGAAACACATTCCCTTAAACCCTACCTCCCCATCATCTTAACAACTGACCCCACCATTACATACTTATCACGTTAAGACCTCCATCTCAGATACTGACAATATAAATAGAGGTCATGACTAGGGATTTTACGGCAGACCTAAACATTATTCATAAGGATATTATGATGAAATTGTTCATTTGTACGTTGAGAGGAATTGCAACACATTAATGGCTTCATAAAGATTGTCCAAGGGTTGTGTCTTCAATTTCAAGTTTCATCAAAGCAATTTGCAGGATTTTGAGATTGTGAGTAGGCTCTTGAAGAATTCTATGTTGATGATTTTTTTCTTCAACATTGCATGGAAAGAAGGAAGAAACTTGATGACACTTTGCAATCCTATCAAATAATCCCATGGATATGCTTTTCAATAAGTTGGTTGAAAGGTATAAGAAATAAATTATTGGTCAATGTTGTAGAAAATAAATACCTTCAGAGTGATGATCAACCCATCATATTATCTAAAGAGTTGTCAAAGCATCATGTAGTAGGGGAACAACCCCTAGTGACCTCCATCCCTACAAGAAGCCCCACTTCTACCAAATGATTTGGGCATTAGAAAGTATCTCTATGGTCAAACAAGGTCCACTGGAGGCATAACACATGCTTCATTGACATTGTGGCTACAAAATAAGGAAATAAATGACCTTAATGGTTGACTAATTAAGAAAAAAGAAGGTCAAATTCACTTGGAAGGACAAATTTTGATGTTATATTTGATGATGATGAGGTCATCCCTAGTAGGAGGGGATCCAAATGAAAAAATATTTAATTAATAGAAACAACTTTAAGTTATTTTTAGGTTGGTGCTAACCTAAAGTTACAATTAAACAATGTTTTAAGTTTGTGCAGGTTCATCCTAACCCAATGGGTAGCCAACCTGTTGATTCACCTTCCAGATACAATAGAGATTCTAGAGTTCTCTCACACCCCACAAGGGAGTGCAATGCCCAGGTGGAGCTAGTTGCTACCCCCTAAAAATGTGGGTGTCATTTGAGCAAAACAAAACATCCTTAGACTTCAATGGCAGTTACGAGTTGTGGAGGATATGCACCTTATTCCATCTTTCCATAGCACCATTCATCGTCTAAGGTGTGGATAAATATGGTTGGATTGTTGGAGGATGTTCTAGAGGAAAATTTCACCAAGAGATTCTATTTTGTTAGACTTTGCACATTTGAGGCATGGATACATGGATTTGATTACATTTTTGTTGCATCATTGATGAAGAGCCTTGTTCCAAAGATTGAAACCAAGGCCCAAAACCCATGGATAAATGAAGCACTATGTAGAAGATGAATTCCACACTTCAATAGGTGGCTAAAGCATGACATACGGTAAGAAAAAACCAAAAATACAAAAAAAATTCTTACAATGGAGAAAGTTCAGAGTAAGGCACGTGATAAAAAAAAGAGCTAATGGAGGAACATATTTCTTGAAATTATGCCACGTGGCATTAGAAAGTATCTATATGGTCAAACAAGGTCCACTGGAGGCATAACACATGCTTCATTGACATTGTGGCTATAAAAGAAGGAAATAAATGACCTTAATGGATGACTAATTAAGCAAAAAGAAGGTCAAATTCACTTGGAAGGACAAACTTTGATGTTATATTTGATGATGATGAAGTCATCCCTAGTAGGAGGGGATCCAAATGAAACAAAATTTAATTAATAGAAACAACTTTAAGTTATTTTTAGGTTGGTCCTAACCTAAAGTCACAATTAAACATTGTTTTAAGTTTGTACAGGTTCACCCTAACCCAATGAAAAAGAGAATATAAGTACCACATCAAAGAAGAATTAGAACGTTTTCTGTTGAGCACTCAAAAGGCTTGATGACCATGGCAGTTGTTGGGAGATTTTATAGGCAATATTGTTAAAGGTGTCTCTTTGAAACAGTGGTTGGGTGAGCATTAGAAGCCTATGTTGGGGTACGTATCATCCTTTCATCTTCTTGTATGTGGTTGGGTATGTTTTCTCATGCAATCTAAAGCATATGAAACCCTTTTGTTGGAAAATGACTAGTTATGGGGCCCATCAGGTTTATGTCTCAAGAGGTGAATGTTGGGCTTTGAACCACAAAGGGAACCTACAGTCATTCAAAATATATGAGTAGTGTTGCCCGGTTTACCCATTGAGCTTTGGAATAGCAAGATATTGGAAGGCATAGGAAATACCATTGGTTTTTTTGTTGCTTTGGAGTATCGATGTATGGAGAAGGAAGATCACATGGTTGGGTGTATTTTGGTCAAATTAGACCTTATATAAGGTCTATTATAAAAATTGGATATGGATACAAAATGGAGAAATAAAAAATTCCAATAAAAATTAGAGTGTTGGAGACTCTTTTCCTGTTGTGTGTTTTGTCATGAAGTTGGGTGTCTGAAGAATGATTGTCATCAGGTCATATGAGGTCATCCCTAGTAGGAGGGGATCCAAATGAAATAAAATTTAATTACTAGAAACAACTTTAAGTTATTTTTAGGTTGGTCCTAACCTAAAGTCACAATTAAACATTGTTTTAAGTTTGTACAGGTTCACCCTAACCCAATAAAAAAAAGAGTATAAGTGCCACATCAAAGAAGAATTAGAACATTCTATGTTGAGCACTCAAAAGGTTTGATGACCATGGCAGTGGTTGGGAGATTTATAGGCAATATTGTTAAAGGTGTCTCTCTGAAACTATGGTTGGGTGAGCATTAGAAGCCTATGTTGGGGTACTTGTCATCCTTTCATCTTCTTGTATGTGGTTGGATATGTTTTCTCGTGCAATCTAAATCATATGCAACCCTTTTGTTGGAAAATGACTAGTTATGGGGCCCATCAAGTTTATGTATCAAGAGGTGGATGTTGGGCTTTGACCCACAAAGGGAACCTACATTCATTCAAAAGATATGGGTATTGTTGCTTGGTTTACCCATTGAGCTTTGGAATAGCAAGATATTGGAGGGCATAGGAAATACCATTGGTTGATTTGTTGCTTTGGAGGATCAATGTATGGAGAAGGAATATCACATGGTTGGGCATATTTTGGTTGAATTAGACCTTATAGAAGGTCTATTATAAAAATTGAATATGGATACAGAATGGAGAAATTGGAAATTCCAACAAAAATTAGAGTGTTGGAGACTCTTTTTTTGTGTGTGTTTTGTCATGGAGTTGGGTGTCTGAAGAATGATCCTCATCAGCTGGAATATAGAAAGGATTCTATGCAACCTGACACATTAACTCCAACAACATCTCCAGATAAAAGAGGTATGTATATCTCATACATGTTCTTGCACCTTCATAATGTTCCTAGTGGCTTCTCGATTCCAATTGGTTAGGAGGATACTACTAAACATATGGACTTAACAAGTGATGGTCCTGATTCGATGTTTGAGTCCCTAATTGGATAAAAAAGGGTCAAGGGAAGGTCTGGTTCAAAAGAGTTATTATAGGAGCTGGGGGAGATCATTTAGAATAAGATTGTTCTGCGGGAATGTAGTGTACCCTCTGTATATACAAGATTTGTTTATAATGATACTAAGTTGGTACATATCCAAATGAATAATGTTTTGGTCAAAGAGACTAAGTCACAATCCCTTCTATCCACAAATGACCCTAAGAAGAAGTCTAAATTTTTTCCCCTAAAGTGCTTATGTTTGTTAAGATCATTAAAATAAATCAAGATGGAGCCAGGGGGGTTTGTGGAGGGACTAGCCATGGATAAGAAAATGCCTTCTACTATTGAAAGAAAATCATATATATCATTGGCTAAGTGTCAAGCAAGGAAATAATTAAGAGAGGGTAAACAACTCACCATCAATGGGGTCTTTAGAGAAAGGAAGACCTAAAAATTGGTTACCAAAATATCATTATTTCACTAAATTCCAGAGGGGTTGGGGGTTCCCATAAACAATTATCCCTCAAATGAATGTTTTCAATTTACCAACCTAATGTTATGATGCTACAAGAAATTTACCAACCTAATGAAGATCTTTGTGTGCATTTAAAACTGTAAAATTCCCACTCAATTATTTTTGGTCTTTTACTTGGTTTCACTGTGTTGGCCTTTTGTCAAACAATTTGGCACTGAAATGTTTATAGAGGTTGTTATGAATTTACTCATTGCTGTAGAAATTTTATATGAGTTCTTGAGTGTGGACTTTTGACAAACACTTGGATTGTATGATATTTCACACTGTTTGACTGACCAATTTGCAGCTATGGTATTTTAGATGGATTCTTGAAGTGTTTTAGATGGTTGGCATAGATTTCATGCTATCCCTTTGATAACATTGTGACCAGGAAAACCCTAGGAACAAAAGTTCAAATTCGAATATGCCCTAACTAAAATCTGTAGAATATATAATTCAAACATGGTGCCCTAGATCGAATATATAGAATATATCATTCAAATGATGATGCATGTGTTCCCTAGACTTTTCAGAATGAAAATTTTGAAAAGGACAAAGTGAGAAAATTTTACAGGAATGGAAGTCATTGTTAGTCTAGTTCGCTTCTTTGTCGCTCTTTGTCTCTGTGGCTCCTTGCTAGAGTATCTGTCTACCTTTGTGGACCAGGATGAATGAAAATGGGATGGATGGGGTCGAACGAGTTCAGGGATCAATGCATGCAAATGGGGTCAGCCGAGTTCGAATAGGATGAGTTAGGGCGAATGGGGTTAGGGGTCAGGTTCTGTTCGACTGTGGCAATGCGAATGGATTTAGGTCGGTCACGGGGTTTTGTTCACTGTGCAATGCGAATGGGGTTAGGCCGATGCAGGTCGGGTTCTGTTTTCACTATGTGCAATATGCGAATGGTTTTAGGGTGCGATCGGGTTCTATTCGTAACATATATAACATATATATGTTGTATATATTTTACATATTTTTCATATATATGTTATATATTTGTAACATATATATGTTATATATGTAACACACATATAATATATATATGCTTACAATATTTTAATTTTATAAATATTTTATATATTTTATATAATATATATATTTTTATTTTATAAATATTTTTATAAAATATTCTAAACCAATGTAACCTTTATATGACTTGTAACTCCTAATGAGCTTAAGTACCATAACCCCTAATACAACATTTCGACATGAAGAGCACCAAAACAACATCAAATCCTACCATAACATGGCCCTACAATCTCGAGAATACAAAGGTCATGGCTATGTCAATTGACATAAGTGAAAAGGAAGATGTGTCTAGTGACACCTAAATAACATGAGAATCATTGGTAGAGAATTGTAAATTCATTGTATTAAGAAAACAATTAAGTAGAATGTGTTTGTTGACACAAAGACAAAAGAATCTATGTCAACCAACACACACTAGAGAAACGAGGAACCAAATGCAAAGAATGTTCAAACTAGCACAAGAGAGAGAATTTGTGTTGATTTCCATAGAACATGGAAGGCATGATACAAATAAGAAAACTCTATAATTCATGTTGACCTACACATTATTGAACAATGAGTTGATAGATGCTAAAAGCTATAACTAGGGCTTCAACAAGGTCAATGAGAAACTTGGGAAGAATTAATTCTACATATTCAGAGGGCTATCATGACAATCAATTAGACTATTACTGACATCAACACCAAAAATTTATTGATATGATGAAACAAGGAGTATAGGTTACAAACATTATGATCTTAGACAAGGATGGAGCACAAAAATACATATGGAAATAGGAGATCTCTCTCTAACCAATATGTTATTGTATGATGGTTCCATAGTAAACAATATGATGAAGGATACATGGGGAAAGTTAGATAA
>JASDQU010098807.1:3026-21422 GCA_032191745.1 Picea mariana
AAAAAACGCTGACAGTGTCAAAGCTATGATCAATTCTGAGATTTTGTGATTCGAATTTTGTTATTAGTTGGATGGTAAGATTGGTTTTGATCAAAATTATGATTTTTGTTATTTTTCTAATTAATCTAGATTGATTTAGATTTCTATTACTAATAATAAGACTGGCTACAGAATCGAGAGATTCTGTAGCCAAGTCAATTTCTCATATTAAATTTAGTAATGGATAGTTAATAAAATAATTGATTTCCTCATTTCATTTTTTTTTCAGGATAGAATGTAATTGATGTTGGGATGGAACATGTTGCACTTGGTCAATCAACTATTTTTCCTTTGCTTATTTTGTAAATAGCAGGAAATTCTCATAAATACTGAAGATGTAGTTTGATCTTGAGTGGCTTCCAGCCCTCTATATTTGTAACTTTTAAATCTTTTGGGGATTCGATCCTATCTTAGAATATAGGAAGTTTGTCCTTTATGAACTCTTTAAATACTACATATTTTGATAATGAAATCAGCTTGGCTGAGGGTAGAAGATGGACAAGTGATTCCAAGACTCAATGAAACAACATATATGGATTTTGGCTTTAGCCTTTTGTTAATGATGTTTTCATTTATGTTTTGTTAGTCCTAGTACATTTATAGGTCTGATACCTTTAGAATTAATGATCTATGATGTTTGGGATGTTTAAATGCATAATCTGCTAAAAGGTTGTTGGACAAGTAAAAAAGGCAGCATTTCCTTTGCAACCTGTTTCGGTAGATTCACCTTTTCAGAAGTGGGGTCTCAACATCATTGGGCCAATTAACCCCACTTCTTCACAGCAGCATAAATACATCATTACAACAACAAATTATTTTACTAGATGGTCCGAGGTTGCAACGCTAAAAGTGATAAACACTAATCAGGTGATATCTTTCCTTGACAGGAATATCATTACTAGATTTGGCATTCCCGAATGTTTCGTTTTCGATAATGCTTCTTACTTTTCATCCCTCAATATGAGTGATTTTTATTTGGAGAAGGGTTTCAAACTTAAGTATTCCACCAGCTATTATCCCCAAGGAAACAACCTAGAAGAATCGATGAATAAAAATTTGATCAAGATCATCAAGAGGATAGTTTCTGAAAACCACAAGAACTGGCACAATGTTCTTTTTAATGCACTCTTGGCTGATAGGGTGACTCTGAAAACCTTTGTTGGTAATTCTCATTTATTTCTCGTCTATGGAGGAGAAGTGATTCTCCCTTCTCATGTTTGCTTCCCTCTATGCAATTATCGCAGAAAGATCGGGAAGAGGATTGCCCTCCTCTTCAAAGTCAAATTAATGCCTTGTTGAAACTAGAAGAAGTAAGAGCACAAGCTAGGGAGAGACTGGATCAACATCAATAGATTGTGAAAGGCTAGTTTGATTCTAACTCTGCTTCGGATAGAAACTTTGAGGTAGGATATTTTGTTCTCAAGTGGGATAAACCTCACAAAAGAAAAGGGGAACACACCAAGTTCCAGAACCTGTGGTTGGGGCCTTTCGTAATCGCTGAAAAACTAGGTCCCAGGTCCTTCTGCCTACAGAATTTGGAGGGACAGCTAGACACCTTCCCAGTGAATGGCCAAGCTCTCAAGAGGTATTTTTCTTGATAAATTTCAGACCCACCTTTGTACATATGTTTTTCTATTTTCATTTTGTTTTCTAGTTTTTGGTTCTTTTCATTTGGTTTGTTTTCATTTATCTATGGATAAGCTTATGTTTGTGTCACCTTTTAGTTTGTGAAGGGAAACCAGAATGCCTCATTATGAAGCAACAATTGATTTCTTTCAGAGAATCAATGTTGTAACTTGTTCTAACGCAAATTAGTTGCAAAAACGTTATGTTCAGGATAGGTTTCCTGGTTTCACTTTATAATTATGAGCAGACACGACCATCATCAAAGATCTTTACGTTGTCCCTGCTTTTAGAGAAAGAAAATCATGTATTCCTTATTTTCCTCGAAGAATTAGTTTCATCAGAAAACTAATTTTAGATCATAATGATGGTTGTCAAGAAAAAAATAAATTAAAGGCTAGAAAATGTCAAGTGTTCTGAAAACTGAAATTTTCAGCATCACCCCGCTCTTCTCAATATCATTAAATTTATGTAAGATTGTAAATAATTTCTCAAGAGTTGTGGGAAGTGTTTGTAAACCTGCCGAGATACTGAAAAGGTCTACTGGAAGTGGGTAAATGCATGCATGATTCCAAGACAACTTCGCCGAGGTACTGAACAGGCCTGCTGGGAACGAAGCAATGTCGGGTTCAAGAAAATTATCAGGTATAAATTTTGATACTAATCATAAGTTCCCTTCATGTTTAATTGAAAATTATCAGACAGGGTAGAGGCATCAAAGTGGGTTAATTGACATCCTTGTCGAGGCTACAAATGCTTGCTGGAAGCAGTGGCCCTGTCAACAGTATCAAATCCATTGGCATAATTATCGTTTCTGTCGTAATTAAAGTTTGTCACCGTATTTCATTTGAACAGGAAGATATCTGAAGCTGGACTGTGTAAGGGTTGATGAAATTTGATTAAGATTATTGATGTCCTTCAGCTATTATTTGATGTGTAACCATTCTAAATAGTCCTAACATGAACTCGTCGGTGATGCACAGATAAATACTTCTCCCAGTAAGTCGCCATTGTTGGTAGCCCTACATGATTTTCTTCTTTTTCAAGTGACAAATGACAATTCCTGTAGCTTCCTACACCTGATCCTCTAAATATTTCTATTTGAATATGACTATTCGGTTGTAAAAGGGGTGTTTTGATTGTTCCTACTTATTTTTATCTTTCTTTTGCATGCTTCATTCATGACTTAAAGCATGAATGAAGCATTAAAACTTTAAATCATATTGCAATTTTATCTAAGGCTTGGTCCTAAAAAAGGTCAATGTGCTTACACCTCTTTTAATGAATGTTGTTTTGCTTTGAGCTTATCATATATCAATAAAACACTTACTTTGAGTTGCTCTTGGATTGTAAACTTATATCTGGATCCTTTGTATACAAAGAATCAATTGGCATATGGACTATAGGCTTGTTTATGTAAATTTCTTGGTAAATCAACTTTGATTTTAAACTTTTGATTTACATTTGGATTGTAATAACGCATCATCTTCTAACCTTTTCAAATCAAGCCTACCCATTGCATGTCATGGGAATTAAACACACTATGATCGTACCTTGTACCTCATTTTTAGCTGGCAATTTGAAGTGTCAGGCCTCTCATGACAAATCAAGGTCTAGTGTTACGCTTTGTTTCCAAAATGTTCATCACCATAACTGTCCGAATTTAATGTGTGAAACCCTTATGCTCACATTATGATCGCGCTGGTGTGAGTTTTACTCCTTTGTTTTTGGCTCATACTTTCCTCTGTTGTTGTTGCCTCGTAATCCCACAGTGAGTTCAGGTTGCTCATGTTACCATTTGTTCAAACCCTTATGGCCTCTATCATCCAATTTGAGCCAAATGGCTCCCAAACTTTGTCATTGTATGATGATGCGAGTGAGGATCTTAAGAGCCAGGGTTGGGATATGTTTATTGAGAAATTCCAGGGTTATAAACTGTGAATAGCCAATGAATTTGACCTTACATTTGATGTATGCAGAGCCAAGGTGGGTGATATGCACTTGGAGATCACTGAAGAATTTCAGAGCGAAGCAATAGGGCTTCCTCTCACTGGTCAAAGACGGTTTAAAAATTGGAAGTTGGACGAGATACCTTGGAGTTTGTTCGTCACCTCTCGAAAAATTCAATGCTGTGACAGAGGTATTCTGGTCTCCTTACTCAAGGTTAGATGGCATGGTTTGTTGGCAGTTTTAAGGCAATTTGTCATCTGTGAAGGTCGTTTTTGCTTGGTGTTCCTTTACCACATACGATTCCTCATGCGTTTTATTGGCTTTCATTTAAACATGTCATTTTACCTACTAAGATGTTTGTATAAAATGTCAAAGAGATATAAAAGGAAGAACTTGGATTCCAGCTTATTTCACCATGCTCTATTTAAGTTACTGTTAGTTCACCATTTGAAAGCACTTGGTGATGATTGGGACAGTTTTATAACCCGTAATGGCTTTGTTACATTAAATCCTGTAGAGACCCATGTGGTAGATAAACCTATGATAGAGGAACCTATCGAGCTCTCAAGTGTCAGGCCATACTAAATTGTATGAAAACCTTCACGAAAGGGCATTTCCCAATCAACCTTTATGTGAGCAACAAGATGCTAGTTCTAGGGTTATTAAAACTCCCGAGCATGAACAATGTTTTTTCCATAGTCCCACTGTAAAGAAAAGCAACAAACATCCATGCAAACAGCCAAAGAAAATTCAAGAAATAGGGTTTCGTAATAAGAGGCATGGCCGACTCATTTCACGAAGTCTGTGAAATAAATCCAAAGTTCATGTGAGCTCGATTAAATCGATCGAGATCCATGAGGATTATGACTCCGACATCAAGAGGTTTTTGGCACAAGAAGATATGAATTGTTCTGAACCAGACGAACCATTTGATTATGTGAATAATCTGCCACCGTGTGTGAAAGCCAGCAAGCAATTTACAGGTATCAAAATCGGTCAAAATCCAACAGTGGGTAACAATGATGTTTTACCACACAATTACACACTTCCTCAACCGATTGCCCCTATTTCACATTGTGAAGCTTGTTTAAATTGGGTAGGTCAATACTACACAGACATCCCTATCCTTCAAGAGAGGATCAAAGATTTCATGGCTCAAAATGACTCATTGGCAAATGAAAACCATGAGCTCAAGGCCAATGCACAACTACAAGTAAAATTTTTGGAGAGGACATGCAATATCATAATAAAAGACGTTGACAGTGTCAAAGATGTGATCAATTCTGATAAATTGTGATTCAAATTTTGTTATCAATTGGATGGTAAGATTGGTTTTTTTCAAAATTATGTGGTTTGTTATTTTTCTAATTAATCTAGATCGATTTATATTTCTATTACTAATAATAAGACTAGCTACAGAATCAAGATATTCTATAGCCAATTCAATTTCTCATATTAAATTTAGTAATGGATAGTTAATAAAATATTTGATTTCCTCATTTCGTTTTTTTTCAGGATAGAATGTAATTGATGCTGGGATGGAGCATGCTGGACATGGTCAATCAAATATTTTTCCTTTTCTTATTTTGTAAATAGGAGGAAATTCTCATAAATACTTAAGATGTAGTTTGATCTTGAGTGGCTTCAAGCCCTCTATATTTGTAACTTTTAAATCTTTTGGGGATTTGATCCTATCTTAGAAGATAGGAAGTTTATCCTTTATGAACTATTTAAATACTACATATTTTGGTAATGAAATCATCTTGGCTGAGGGAAAAATATGGACGAGTGATTCCAAGACTCAATGAAACAACATATATGAATTTTGGCCTTAGCCTTTTGTTAAGGATGTTTTCATTTATATCTGGTTAGTACTAATACATTTATAGGTCTGATAGCTTTAGAACTAATGATGTATGATGTCTGGGATGTTTATATTATAAATACCATCTATAATTTGTTACTCATGATATAATTATTGTGATCATATATTCAATCAGAATGAATGGATTTATATTTTAATTTTAATTGGATGATGAAATGCATAAGTTACTTCCAGATTTATCTTGTTGTACTTATGTGCAATTATAAGATCGCAGGGTTTTATTGGTGTTTCCTCTTCTATCATTAAAACTAAGTTGCCAATACATGTTTTGAATTTATTTAGAATAGTTATAAAGTTCATTGCATATTTCTCACTTGGACGTGGCAACTAGATGTTCTTCACTCATACAGGCGCTTGGATGCACCTCACTAACTAATAAGCAAGTTAGCCCATTTGTGTTTCTCAATTCCGTCTTTTACATATTAATGAAATCAGAATGTATGATTCAACTTTCAACTACTTGCACATCTGCATTTATTAGTTTATTTAATTCCATATTAGTTTAGATTTATAAAGGAAAAACAAAAAATATTTTTATGTGCTTTATTTATCTGCTTCCTAGAAGCAATCATTTTTCACATTGATTTTCATATGTTTCGATTAAAACTTGCATTTTGTAAATCATGTACATAAGTGAGATTTGTATATCTTCTACTTAAATAGACCTATAAAAGTTACATTAGAGCATATGTACACATATATATAGCATTTAGTAATTAGATAGCTATTTCTTTCTTTTAGGATTTTTAGATTGGCTAACAGAGCCATTAAACCCGCCAGAACGAGTTACACCAAACGACTTGGTATACTTAGACAACCCCAGACCAGATTCATTCTCCCAGTTGACGGACGGTCAATTTCGCCTGTCAACACGGTCATGAAGGATTTTCCTTTTCCCGAATAGATCCTAAGGTCCACATTAGTCTGCGGCCCAATACCACTTATGTCGTGGTTTTACGACACCGCTACTCCTCCCGAGCTTCATAACATGGGAAAGGTAACTTCTTGGCAATCAGGAAGGTTCTGAGGTTCAAAATTGGTCCTCTAGACACAATTTCCTCTTGAAACCTTTGGTTCAATGACCACTTATCCAACCCATTCAAGCTCAGTGTTTGAAACCTTGGGTCAGAACTTGAGTTTTGTCCATTTCGACAACAACTCCTTCTAAAACTCTTTCTTCAACTTCCACTAATATGGCCCATCCAGGATCAATGTTGTAACCATTCTTTGGTACCATATTGTAACATCCCCAACCATCAACCCCACTGTTGGGAAATGCTACTACGTGGAACATTCAGACACACACATATATATATAATATGCATTAAATCAAATTAACACATTTAACATAGAGTTACTACCATCATACAAGCTATAAATAGAATTAACAGTAATTCATACATTCAACGGAATACATGAAAACATTTCAAGCATCACATACATGCATTTTAATTGAAATTCATAAGTATCATCACACATGATGATACATATCTTTGAAGATGGAGTAACTCCACCAACTATGTGCAGACCTTCGACGCACCTCCCAGCCATAGAGCACGCTACTCATCATGCTTAGCAGCGGGTCACCCTCGAGCTAGGACCAATCTCTACTCAGGGAAAGAAAATCCTAGAATAGGCTAAGGTTACATGAACTGCGCAAAGAAACCAGAAGGATTCTCTCCATGAAGGATTCTCTCCACTACTCACGGACTCTCATTCCATAAATGCTTATCCCACCTGGGAGTATACACCTTCACAAGAACAGTCCATCGGTGCTTCACCTCCCTCTCTGGGTCTCGACAACATGCCAGATCAAGAATTATCAGAGCTTTGCAGCTGGTGCTGGACTCTCTCTGGGAGAAAACCACTTCCCAACAGACTCTCTCACTTGGAGAATGATGCTCATAGGCCTAACAACATGCCTCTTCAACCACAACCACCTCTCTCACCTGGAGAGAGTGTTGCACATAGGTCTGACAACTTACTTCTTCAACTTCGTTCTAGCATAAGGAGGACAACAACAATGGTTCAACACTCATTCACATAGGCATGACAACAACAATAGAACATGGGCATGTCATTGTAGGTTGAAATAACCCATGCTAAAACATGACATGGCTAAGGTGATTACCTAGGTGTCAGGTTCTTTAGAAGACATAGAATGGCTCACGGATTACCTATTTCAAGATGCGTGACTATGCAGAGGTCGAACAGGTTAGACGATGGATCAGTCCATGGGTTTTTCCCACTGGTTTTCAAGGTGCGTGAATAGAGAACAAAACACAAAGGTCGATTCTCCTGGTTTTGGGTTCCGACTATCGATAGAAGGATGGACAGGATGAACCGCTAACTCAGACAGAGAATGGAAGAATGACTCACGGGTTACTCGTTCTAGGGTTCCTGGTGGATGTCCCCATTCACGGTTAGACAGTGGTTGGAGAATCGAAAGACTCCATAAAACGAACCTCCAACATGGCTCAACTTATCAGCTTTTAATGCATGCACCCTGGTCGACACTTGTCTTCCTAGAGCTTCATGCACTACATTTGCATTCATTCCCCTTTCCCGGGAACTTAGGACAACACTTATCAATTGTCCACCTTAGGATTTAGGAAATAATAATAAATTATTATCCCTTTTAGAGGTAAGCCCCCTAACTTATCCCCTATGCCCACACACTTAGCCTCCTCCCTTACCCAACCTTTTGGAATCTTAGTCCCCCATCACTCTTTCTTCGTGGTATACAAAAGAAACTGAGTCCTAAAAGTTCGATATAAGGTACAAAGGTAAAATAAATTGTTAAACTCTACCAGAATATTTATTTCATGGAATAGTTACTTGGAGACTTCCCGACTTGATGATACATATCAATATGGGGAGAGGAAGGAGAGTCAAACAATTCTCTCTGCATAAGGTGGAAGGACATATTACTTCTAGATGGAAATGTATGCTGGAATAGTGAGAGGGAAAAACATATTGTAAACTCCAATAAACAAATTTAGCACTACAAGTAAAAATTCCAAAGGATGATGCAACATTGTTTGGTGGAATTCACAGAAGAATAGGTACTCGAATGTGTTGAGGGGTCCAAAATTCCTTTAACTCAACAGCAGGAACCAAACCCGCCACCAAGGCCCAATTAGAATCTGTAGCATTTGATAGTGGAATGGTTCTCCAGATCTGTCGATCCAGCCAAATAGTCGATGGGCTTTACGTAGTGATTGACATGATATCTTCTTATGAAAATTCCTCCTTCAGTTTAAATGTTCTCTTTTCTATTTTATTTTTATTAGGTGGGTCTTCTAAAAGATATGTGCTGGTATAAACTAGTTGGGTAAAGGGGAAATATTAACTCTTGAAGAAGACTGAGCTTGGGATAACCCCTGTGCTCTAGCATGCAGACAAATATTTTCATACCTATGACAATCTTAGTACTAATACATCAACTTGTTGGTGTTTTAATTATTGAATGAGATACATTTATCGAAAGAAAACATACATGCAATAAAATGATGGCCAGAAAAATAGTTTCCTTAGCTCTAACCATTAATCACACATTAACACAATGATTTGTTTTCCATCATTAGAGACAAGAACTATACAAATATTGAATCAACTAACTTATCAATAGATTCAGAAACTCTTACTCATTACATCATCCATTCATGAGATAAAGTCAGAATTAATTCCTCCTTATCATCCAATCACACTCGCCTTTGATGTAAAACATAAATTTTTCTCCAGTCGTAAACATGACTTCTCAATTAAGGTAGTTCTGAGATAGTTATTTACAATTCCAAAAATGAGGGTCTTTGCCCAAACCCTCAGCCTTTTTCTAAAAGGTTGATCCTCTTATTTATAACAAATCATTAACTAAAAATAACTATCAAAAGTGCAGGCTAAGTAAAACAAAACATCGCCACATGGTGCTCCCATATCTCTGTCTCTTAAGAGTCATCGGATGGTTTCACTAAAGTGGATGAATCTTCTCATACTATGACAATTTGAAAAATAGTTCCTCAGATGTGTTGGCATATGGGAATCTGTGTTGGTCCAATGCGGCCAAAAGGATCTCTTTTACTTCTACTACCCATGCCTGATACTTGACTATTCTGACCCATAACTACTGTAATATTGTTCAATCCTTGATCAAGTGCTCCATGAACTGTTGTACTTGTCCTAGTACCATGTTTTCCACCTTTTATATCTCTATAGTCCATGCCGAGTCTTGTTCTGCATGTTGTTTGACTATGTCATGTAAGTCGACAAAGTCCTTGGTTGAGCTGAATTCTGGGAGACCGATGTCTTTCATCTCCTGATTAATATTGACCCAGCTTATTTTGCAATCGACCCATTTCTCTTGAATCTCCCACTGAGGTTCTTGGGTCATTTTCACTCAATATTCGACCACTTTTCTTATTCGATCTATGTTTTCGTCCCTCGGCACCTGAATGTCGTGCTCTTCAGCATCTCGACCATTTTGAACTGTTTTGATGTAATCAATTCTTTCCACTCCTTGGTGGGCCTTCTCATACCATCTTTCCACATCTTTGTAGGTCTCTAGCACCATAACAGTGTGTTCTTGGAGGTCGTATATCCCTGCAATGAAAATTTGTCATTCATTTTTGAATCTATTGTAGGCATCTTGGAATTCCCTTCTCAAAAATATCGTGGCCTATGTGGAGTCCTAATAATATTTCTCCAAATGGCACATATTATCCAACTCCTTTAGCACAATGGCCAACTCCTATTCATCTCTCGTTGCTCTATCGAGGGTGGCATATGTGATCTCCATCCCTGTGTTGATAAGCTCAGACGTCTTGGAATGCTCTGTGCTGATCAATTTCTCCTATGTGGTGATGAGGATCGAATTGTCCAAAGTAAGCCTCCTTTTCTTGGCAGTTCTCTTCACGATGGATTTCCTCTTTTGGTCATAGGAGATTTCTTGTATATTGTCGATCTCATCCACAGGTTCAGGGATTTGTTGCTCTACCCAAGTAAGAGTGTTTCCTAGGCTCCCAATGGTGTATATTTGTTCAAGACCGAGTTCCTGAACCTCTTATGTATGTCTTGATGGCTCGGCCTCTAGTTGTTTCTCATCGGGTGGTAAGGTACTGGCCAAAACTGAGGAATTAGGGGCAGGTTCGATACTTACTTGGTAATAGACTATTGAGATGTCGATTTCCTATTATGGAATTTCTTCTCCTTGTTCGTCGGATCCTAGATCATCCCTCGAGTTGTCCATTGGGGTTCCCAATATGTTGAGTGGCTCAACATCCAAGGAACTTTCTACCTCATGCTCATTCTCTAGACGACTCTGACTTGGACCATCAGGACCCGAGGTGGATGCTTTCTCATGTTCTTTCTCCTCTATAATTTGCACCGGAGTGACCAGGGAAACCTACGAACTCTCCTCATCATCATAGATGGTAATTAAATCAAAGAAGGGATTTGGTATACTTGTCCTTCGTGATGTCCTTGCTATCTCGAGCTAAGGCAGAGCTTCCCCTGGGGATCTGACATATGGTAATGGGTATTCAGGGTTATCTGACCTGATGGTTTCTTCAATCTGTATCATCTCTGGGCCACTCAGTTCCCCTCGGCTCTCAACTGGGTCATGATCGGGGACCCTCGCCATCTCTACCAGATCAATATCATTTTGTAATTGATAAATAATTCTCTGTGTCCATTCTATCAAGAGAAATTCCCTTCTATGTACCTTTGTTTTTTCCACCTTTCTGATTTCTTCCTTGACCCTGAGGGATTCTTGAGATGACTGCTTTATCATTTCCACCTGTTCGTCCATGCTCATGGACTTAAAACTAGTCATGTTTGGGTTGGCCATCCTTTGCACCACCTCGTCCCAGTCCTAGGTGCTCTCTATGAAAATTTCATCCTCAAACTTATCATGAGCATACGGCCAGCATGATGATACTTGCGAAGCATGCTAGAGTACCAAGAATTTAGGGTCATTCATGAGGAATCGATCTGTCGGGAACCTAAATTCAAGTTGGCTTAGCCTTTCTAGTTTGGATTGAGAAATATCTTCCATCAGATAAAATCCTATATGAAAACCATAGGGTATAAAATCATGTTTCTTGTCTTTGACGAATGTGGCATTATAGTCCTGCAGGATCGTCTGATAACAAATTTCTCCCACAATGAGTCGGTCTGGGACATGAGTGGGTAGGAGGTGTGGTGCTTTGGTGGCCCAAAACACTTTGATGTAGGTTGAGTGTCTGTCTAAATACCAATCGCCTACCTTTTCTATTATTTTCTTCGCTACCGCAGATAGTCTTGGGAATTCCTTCTTAAAAATAATAAAATAAATGTGAGAGATGAATTCATCGCAGATGAGTGCATAAGAATTCTTGTAAATTTTCTCCCATAGTATGCTAAAGTAGACCTGGACTGGGAGCTCCACAACATGCCATCTTAGATTCATGTTAGTGAAGACATTCCTTGCGCACATGACATCAAGCAGGTACGAGGCCATGTAGAAAGTGGGTGCCTCCCCTTCCTTCGATGTTTGAGTCTATTGTACACAGATGCTCAATTGTTTTGAGATTATCGCTCCCTAGTTGAAGATTCTCCTGGTGATCGCTACTATGTACGCCAAAGGAATCCATGCTTCTGAAAACTTGGAGCAATCCTTTTCTCCATATAGCCAACATATGAGAGCCATCAAATAGATGTGCAACTCCCTCAGGTTGATTGTTTCATACCAACCATTGCTATGGTTAGTGAACATCTTGTCCTCCTTCCACCATGAAGCCATCAGTCAACTGGTTTCATGGAATTCATATAACTTCACCACGAATTCTATGTTGAGACACTCCTCTGAGTCCTTAAGATAGTAGTATTTCTGGACTTCTATTGGGAGGAAAACTCCGACGCATCCTCCATTCTCATCGTTGATCAAGAACTTATGCCCATCTGTATGGTGGATGAGCCATTTCAGAACCTCTATGCAGGGGAAAATGGGGGTTTTGTTTGCCACCATGTGTAATTATGACCGTCGAATGTTGGGGAACACCTGGTCATCGGGCGCCCTTACGTCCGGGTTGCTGTGTGGGATATACTCTAGGTATTCTTCTCGGCTAATTTTGTTGAAGATATCCCCCCACTGTGGGAGGGCTACCTTGGATATGATGTTTTCCTCTTTATCACCAAAGGCCGAAGGCTAGATGAAGGCTTTCTTTGTTGTTGTTTTGATGACAGGCTTCACCCTAGGGGCGTACTCCAACTACCACGCTGTCCCCGGAGAAAAACCTTCTCCTATCTCGGCCTCTTTCATGTTTGGTGCTCTCGGCGAGTGTCTAGTGTTTGGATTTCTCGATGGCATATTACCTGCAGCTATAAAATAGTTTAGATATTGTGCAATAAAATCGGTTGCGCATATATAAATTATAACCAACGAATTGACAAACTTGGATACATACCTCTGAAGCTTGTTAAACCTTGTTTTGATAATCAAAAGGGTCAGTACAGTCTTGAGTCGCTCACTTTGCTCCTTTGGAAGCTCTGGAATTCCACTTACATGCAAAATGAATTTGTTCAAAAATCGTTCTATATATTTAAATAGGTATTAACTTACCATGTTGCATCAGCCATTCAATTCGGAATATGAGTGGAATTTCAACAAATCTATCACCCAATTTTCAGAGATGTTCAAACTTAAATTCATAGTGGGTTGACGATGGAGGAGTGGGTGGTAATGTGGTCTATCAGTGATTTAAAAATTTTGTTTTATAATCAACGCATGGGGTAGAAAATAACGCGGGATTGGGCATTAACTAGTTCCTTAAATGTCCAAAATCCGATCGTATCTAATGTCGCAAATGTCCCATCGTTCCTCTCTTTCAATTTGTGGATCAGGGGTCAGGATTGTGCTGTGAACATTTTTGTTGATATCCTCCTGCAAAATATTCGACGTCAATCAATCTTTCCATACAAAGCTAATGTGGCAAAGATAACTAGGAGGCGTGACTAGGACCTAGGGAGCCAAAAATGACTCGGGATAAAACTAGACCATACGACCCTCTTACATGGTAATGCCACATGGAATTTGAGACTAGTGACTTCATTCGCTCATGTCAGTCAGAGTCGAGACTTTATTTAAGCCATACATTTCTAAACCCAAACCTAACTTGTCCATGCCCAAAAGTGTCAAGGATCGACAATCGACGATAAACCTACCCAAGTGCTCTCAGATCGACTCCCTTGAAAAATTCCTGATGTCGAAAACGCATCAGGGATCGACGATCGATGATAATTTTATCGCAATCAAAACGATTGTTGTGACTTTTTCTGGATTTCCACGATCCCGATAAAGCGCATCCGACATCGGCTATCAACGAATTTCTCTACGTCCTTTGTTAACATCTGTCTTTCTCGTATTTCGTTGATGCCAAAGGGGATCGACTATCTCTCGAACCTTTATGCGAATAACTTATGAAAACAAAAACTACCTTTTGCCAATGCCGATGAGAATCAGTGCTCGACGACTATTGTCTTCGTGTGGTTCCCTTACTTACTTGAATTCTTTCCGACATCGAACCTAAGTGAGTTAGGTGCAGTGTTTAGCTGTCGATTCTAAATTTAGGTGTTAAGGTATTTTAGACACGAGGTTTCACAAGTTCATACAAAACTAACTAGGTGATAAGAGACATGGAAATAAATGAAGATAAACCATTTCCCAAAATGAAATTGAGTCAGACAATGAAGAAAACTAGTGGTACCCAAAAAGTGACAAAATTTGATAAGGCTTTTAGGGTGTGTTGACTTCTCAACATAATGGTTACAACAACAAAACTCAGGGCATACATAGTTGGAGTAGGATAACTCGGGAGCAATCTCCCTTCCCGAGTTCCGCTTTCCACGCAAAAAAATGGACCTGAATACGACCAAATTTCCAAGGGTAGTTTGAGTTTTGCATGGATCAAAGTTCCATGCATTTAAAAACCTTACCCCAAGGGTTTCGGCCCATTTTAAACCAACCCAGATGCTCAGAAAATCGATCAGAGTTCTGGATTTCCCGGAAATTTAAAAGAAGGTCGTCGAAAAACCTAGAGGAAAAGTAACTCGGGAGTGAAGATTGCTCTCGAGTTATCCCACTCCATACAGAGTTAGTGAAACCTCACTTCAGTCACAAATTACAAGAAACCCTCGAGCCCATAACTTGTACCTCATGGAGATTTCTATCAGATTGAGGACAATCAAGCTATGTGATTTTTGAAACGTGGACCCGATTGACTAGTTCAAATCACATGGTAAAGGACAGTGAGTACTTGACTTAAGGGTAGAGGAGTGTACTCTCCCTAGGTAGACAAATCACATTACTTATAGCTAGAGTACCCTCTTTATTAACCTTTGAAAATACTTCCGACTAGTGCTTCAAACATGTAACCTCGCATTTGCAATAAGAATATGTTTATATTCAATAGAAATTCAAATAAAAAGTATTATTTTTATTATTTAATTAAAAAAATACCAACTATTATGTAAAACTTTGAAAAAATAAAAATAAAAAAATTCAAACTATATTAATAATAAGTCAAGGCTTTAGCGATTGATAGAATCCCTCCAACATAGACTAATAAAATTTTATAAAATAAATAAGTTTTAATAATAAAAATTTAAAAATTACTTTTTTATTTTTTAAATTACTCATATAATCCCATCAGTGAAATTGATAAAACTGAGAATAAATGTACGTAAAAGAGTATTAGCATTCTAACCTATGAATGTCTTTGATTTTTATGTAACTTTCAAATCTTGAACGTGACTTGACCGCTATTAAAGTTATGTGACACCAATGTCAAAGAGCCGAATTGGTCATCATGATACACCTAAGATAAATCTTGATTGCTCTGGATACTAGTCTCACATACCTAAAGCTTTATAAATAGTAAGTTCATATGAAAAAATAAGAATTATTATTATTTTTACCAATTTGGTTACGAAATTTATTTTCATAATTAATAACTAATATGGAGTAAATAGTAAATCTAAACATAAAGTGTGGCAATTATTTAGAATTGTTAAGGATAAATATGATCCAATGCTTAGTTAAAGAGTTTATCAAATTTTACCAAAAAAATATAAATACATCTTTAATGTACTCCGATAATTCTAAACACCATTTTCTTTTACCAAATTAAAATTATTACATCATTTGTTCCTGAATCATTTGAGAAGTAATAGAAATTAAAAAACATCCTAAAACATTCATGAACTTGCTCATTAATCTTTTTCTCCCTCTTTATTTTCTTTTTATATATTTTACATATATTTTTACTTTAAGGTTGATTTTTCATCCTTTTTTATTCTACTTCCTTTAACTTTTTAATTTTACATTTTAATTTTCTCTTATTTTAATTTATTTCTTTATTTATTATTCTATTATTTTTAATATAGCAAATTTCATTTTATAAATTTTCTTAACCCAACATTCTTTTCTAATATGATTTCATTTTTTTTTAGGGCTGTTTTTCATGATGATGGATAAATTTTAATGCATAGTTTTTTTTCAAAAAAATTAAGTATTATTATAACTAACTATAAAAATCTACATTTTAAATTGTTTAAAAAACTGAATTTTAAAAATAATAGAATAACTTGGATTTGAATCTATCATAAAAAATAAAAAAAAACATTTTCTTAATCATTAAATCCACTCAAATATAATAGTCCATGAATCATTCAAGAAAAACCATAATCAAACTATTATTATTTAAAAATATAAATATGTGTATATAATTCATATAAATAACATGAATTTATAAGAATATGAATATGTATATATAATTCATATAAATTAGTGTGACATGTCATTTACCTATACATGTCATAATGGAGGTATGAATTCATAAAGTATGAAATTCTATGGATAAGAGTGTGTCAACACTTAAACATATTGAAAGGATATTTATTTGTAATCTTCATTTAAGTTATAAAATTATAGTTTTTATTATATGGTTATTAAAAAGTTATATAATTTATTATTGATTACAATTTATTTAAAATTAATTTTTAAATTTTTTTCAAATCACTTATTAATCACATTTCTATATTAATTAAAAAAATGGTTTTAATATTAAAAATTACTTTACTTTATTATTATTATTGATGTTAATCCCAACAACTACACTTTAAAGTAAATAATGTTAATACGAATAACTACACTCTAAAGTAAATGATAGTTAGTCATATCCATAACAATATATTATCCTTAATAATGGAATGCCAACGATGCAACTTTATTGAAAATTATTATGACGAGGGAAAGTTACTCCATGGGTGGGCTCCAAATATTGGGGTTTGTAAAACTAACAATAGACATGATTTCATAGTTTAACAATAATATGGTCAAATCATTAGTCATATTAGACGTTCATCCTTATCTATCTTATGGTACATGATAGAAAACTTAATTATTAGTTTGATATTATCCTTATCCATTCTTATGGCACATGATAGAAAGATCAACTATTAGTTTGATATTGTGTTGTGGAGAAATAATTGATGTCTCATACAATAATTATCATTTGAATTTCATTTATTAAATTTTTAGTATATTATGATTATTTTATATAAAATAATAATTTTAACTAAAATATTTTAAATCATATTTATATTTACATTATTTTCTATATTTATTTAATAGCTATTTTAAAGAGAAATTTATATATTACAATTATATATAAAATATTATTATTCTACTGATGATTATGATTAATGTTCACTAAAATATATAAATATGAAGAATATAGCTTTTAAACATTACTACTAAGAAGAAATATTATCTTTGACCTTTCTTTTAAGTGATATACTATAAATTTTGAAAAATATTAAGTGAATTTGTTATTAACTATTGAGCTATATTATTAGTATAATTTAAAGATAAAAGTGTATAATTTAAAGATAAAAGTATAATATTATTCTAGTATAATTTAAATATCATTACATAATATTTAATTGTATCAAATTTATTACATAGTCATTTTAGAATTATTTGTGTTTAATATGATTCATTGTTACAAATTGAATAATTAAAATAGTATAATAACTAAAGTACACATAATATACAAAGTATCTGTACATGGAGTAGAGCTCCAAAATTGATAATGAAGACAAGTTACACAATAAATATTTATGGACTAGGATAACCTACTCTATATAAGCCCAATACATTCATATTTCTAAATCATATGTTCATGCGTCCATAATAATTATACTAACCTCTATAAATATCAATACATATTGTACATGTAGATCCTTTATTATGTTGACCCCTATTACATATAAATTCAACCCCATATATTTATTCATAGGGTCATATTATAGCAGTATCATTCAACAAGATTTCTCCTAAAAGATTTGTAGTTAATGTTTTATACTTGATGAAACCAAGTAATATAATATCCTTATATTCCTTCTTTCTTTCGATCAATAATAATGATCAATCGATCCAAATTTAATTATTTTCGCTGTTAATACTTGATATTTGGTTGTTATGTAATTTTAATTCCTTTGATTACATACATTATTGTTGTGACTTCTCCACTTTTTTGTAGTTGTTGGTCTCTCATAATATATTTTCAAATTGTGATTCTTTGATGTTTTCTTCCATAAATATTGCTAGCTATTCAAATTTCCAATCATCTTATAGTCTTTCTTGGAAACATTCTTGGTCATAAGAGTGTCAATATGGTTTCACCTTTGATTATTTTCCTTCATTATACACACCCATATCATCAATATTCTTTTCAGAGACAAAGACATTCTCAATCATTTATGCTTAGTCTTCAATACTTGTTACTTTTGAGATAATACCATTGTATTTGAATTGGATATTCTCAAGTTTGAACTTAGATTATTCATTTGTTTCCTGATGA
>JASDQU010098809.1:0-21383 GCA_032191745.1 Picea mariana
ATGCCTCAAGTGATCTGTTAGCCATATATTACAGGCTAACATACTCGTTAGTCTGATGACCTGTCCCCCGCACCCAACAGATACTCGTTTACTCAATTTTAACCTTGTTTCTGCCATTCACGCACTGCTCATAATCTCTGCACACCAGAAATCTCTTTTTCCTCGCCTTTTCAACCAGTAATCCAACCATAGCCTCTACCTACTAATGTTTTTGTTTCAGTTTGCAGGTACCTATTGAATCGATCGCGGCGAAATCTAAAAGATCAGAAGTCTAGGAAAATCCTTTCCTCCCACCTCCTGTCGATCTCGACTGGATTCCGCTAGATGATAAAGTTTACCTAATCACAAAGACCAGGTGTGAGTTCGACTTGGCCGAATTGCAGATATGGTTTAAATATACCTTCATGGATCAAAGCGATGAGATCGGGCTCTGGGAGTCCAATCTCCCTATGTATCTATTTCCCTAGATCCACCATTTTCCAGAGTTCTCCCTGAAATGCCTGGTGCATTATCTCCTCGATCAAAGAGCCATAGTATCATCATTTGGAGAAACTATTTTCTCCATCACACCTGAGGCCATTGATCAAATGATGCATATACCCAGAGTCGAATCCCATTCACCCCTCAGCATTGAAGTTCTAACAGAAATGTACCAGAACCTGTTGTTTCCGCAAAGAGCGCAGATTTTTGAGTTGTTCCTCCCATAGGATGCCCAATTTCCCAAGAAAAATCCCCCATTACCATTCCTCCATGTTTTTGGAGAAGGGAAACCAAATTATTTCATCATTATGTTGTCTACTTGGTTATTTCTCAGACGAATGGGTGGATGAACCCATCTTGGGTTTCCTATCCATTTTCTCTGCTGAAGATAAGGCCACCATCCAGTTCAATTACAACACCTTTCTGTCCGAGAATATCCATGATCAGCTTTTTAAATTCTTCACAGAGGGTATGTTCCGGTATTCTTCGATACTGGCTTACATGTTCACCTTCTTTCAAGCAAACAGACTCTCTTTCCCTATGCAAAAAATGGACCAGGACGGAAAACCATAGGTTGTAACCTCTTGGACTTCGCTACTCAGAAGAAACTCCACAGAGTTTAACTTCAAATAGTTTATTGAGCAGTTTTACCATCTAGTGGTGAGCATGCTTAGTGGTAGACCAGAGCCGAGGATAAATGAGGAGGTCCAGAGAATCTTACACCTCTCAGATCTCGCCAAGACTGGAGATTGGTACCTCTATCAAAATCACACAGAAATCAGGGTATATGGGTGTGAGTTAGCTCCATACAAACTGCCCACGTATTTTCCTGTCAAGATATTTGCCCTGGAGTTTATCAGACAAATGATCAATTTGGATGATACACATTTTGTATCTCTGAAGAAGAAACAACAGATGAGAATCAAAGGGCAGATAGAACCTTTTATCTACAACAATCGAGCTGTTGGGAAAGAGGCAGACAAATTATTAAAGGAAATAAAATTTAGTACCAGTTTCACTTGGCACTATAATCCGTGTGGGATCATTTCATCAATGAGATCGAAGAACAAAAGTTCTCCATATGATCACACACTCAAACCAGAAATTGAGAAATTTGTCAACCAGACAGAGTGGGAGGTGAACACCCTAGAAGACACTGAACAACAATCTCCTCTAACCATGATTTCACAAAATACCACGCCGCAAGTACCAAAGGAGAAAAGACCAAGGAAAGATGTTTCTCCTTCACTCACCGAAGTGTTAGCGGAGTATTTCCAGGTATACACTAAAAGGCCTAAAACCATCCACACTACTCGCAAGTTTGGGGAGGAAGAGACCCAGCATACCAAGGTAGTCGAGGGAGAACGTACACCACTTCTTTCAAGTAGCCATCAGATGATGTCTACTTCTTCCTCAAAGAAGCGGACTAATACTACTGTGATCACCCAACCTCCACCGGGATCCGTAAAACTCAACATTTTTGAAAAATATGATTTGATTAAGAAGAAAAAACAGATGCTGACCAGCAACACCTATGCTCAGTTCTGGAAGAAAACGTCCACAGCAAAACACAGATTGTTATCAGCTTTTGATATAGAGAAGGGAAGAATGCACATGGCGTTTATGCAAGCACAGGTGCCTCAACCCAAAGAGATCACTGATTACAAAAGGTCGACTCTTGAGTTTGATGCCAAACAAGTTCATCCAGCTAACCAGATAGATATGCACAGGAAGACTGGAGAAATGGTATTCTCCACATTGGCCCATGCTTCCTCTACTGCTGCAAAATTACAGGTCTCTCTGAACAATGTTCAGACCCAATTAAAACTAGAGAAAATATCCTCTTTTGCGAAGGACAACAGGATTAAATCCTTAGAAGAATTGGTGATCAAAATTGGGTATGACCCCTCAAATGTGAAAGCGGTTGAGGAGTTACTTAAGAAAAAGAATGATGACATAGCATCTTTGAGGAAACAACTGAAATTTCCAGCTACAGAAGACTCACAAGCCAAAGAGATAGCTAAGAAAGAAGGGGAGAAGGAGGAATTGCTAAAGCTTATCATCGAACAAAATGCACAAATAAAAGAGATGGAAGCAGAGATGGAATGACTAGTAAAGGAGAAAGAACAAGAAACACCTATGGAAGTCATCCCATTGAGTGCAGTTCCTCTCACAGGAGTTAGCATAGCGACTGTATCAACAACCACTACAACAGAACTTCCATCAGCCACCCCACTGACAGCTCTGGAAAAATCTATAGATCTAGCAAAATCAATGGAGGAGATGACCCTACAAGGAACAGAGATCAGTCGATTGAAAAAGGAGGTTGAGAATATCCATAAGCTTAAGTCTTCCTACCAGACAAACTACAACATTGAGAAGCAAACATCAGAAAATCTCAAGTAGGAAATACAATAGCTGCAAAAGAAAACAGTGGTGGGCAAAACACTAGCTGAAGCCAAGGAGAACATTTGGATGGACATCTCCAAGTCCATAAATGAAATTTGGCCCATGGTTCAAATTATGTTTGAACAACAGGAACTAATGTTAAGGAGCAGGCAAGCCATTGACAAGATAAAGGGACAGCTGGGAGAAATGCCCACAGAAGCAAATGAAATCATTAGATTTCTGAATTCGAATACCAATGAAGCGTTGGAGGACCTGAATATTGAAGATAGGATGGAGACCATCCTCGAAGTAAGGAGGGTTCTGACTAAAAGAGGATTGATGTTGCAGCTGGAGGAGAAAGTCCAGAACATGGACATCGGAGTTCAGAGGTTCTTCAACAAGATCGACGCCTTGCAAAAGAAAGGTCTTCCTTGTTTACTGGTACTGAATGACAAGCTGATGACCCTCTATGACTACAAGTAGAAGATTTCCACGGTGGCCAAGGATAGTTCCAAGTTTTCAGGAATATAGGGCAGCATAACAGGCAAAGAATTTCTAGAGACTTTGCAGTTGGACCTCAACATCCAGCACGAGATCAAATATATTTTCATCACCAGGCCGACATTTGCTAAATATACAGAAATGGATGAAATCTATCGAAGACTGCTCAAAGTCACCATTCCCATTCAGCAAAGATGGGAGGAGTTGTGCACTTTGATCGAATGAGGGATGAGGTGTACAATCCAAATCAGCATGCAGAGTAGTCAAAGTCATGTGAATGACTCACCAACGACCTTCCCCAAAATCAGCATGACAGATCTGACATATCATCATCAGTTCCTACATTTTTGTATCTTGTTATTTAGTTAGTTAGATCTAGAATCTGCCACATTTTTATCATTAATGACAGGGTCATTTGTAATTTTGATTATAAATACTTCGAACTTAGAAGTATTGAGGGTTGATCTTTATGCCCAAGCAAGTTGTAAGCCCTGCAATTTTTATCAGAGATCTACCAGTAATAAAAGGGATGTTTCACAGTATTCTCATGTGTTAGCTATTGGTGAAGTTTTCTCCTCTTTGCCAATGAATGTTTATCTCTCTCATTACTCATTTTGTTTTTCTAAATCTGATCATTTGAAAGTAGCGAAAATTGCAAAATTTATCCTCGTATACTCTGTTTCCGACTTTAAATGATCTAAATGTTTTCTTCTGATGTTATAATTAAGAAATTCTTAAATGCTTCTTGGTTATAATTGATTATCTCATCTTCTTTGATTTCCATCATTTTTATGCTAAAGAATCCAACAGTTGCATTATCCTGCCCTATGAGAATACCTTTTAAAATCTGTTAGTCAATCTCAAATTTTATAAAAGCAGACCCCATAGCACAATGGAGGCGTAAACCTTTTTCAGCCATTTTATAAAAACAAACAACTCAGTCCTATTTATTTTAACTAGCCTAATATCTAAATTTTGAAACAAAGTTAAATCTTACAGAGAGATCCCTCTCTTAAACTGGAAGGGATAGATCCCAGTTTCGAAATGGTTGGATAAAGTTGCCTCTAGTAAATTTCTTCTGCCTTTCAACAACCTTCGAAAATTTACAGAGTGATAACAAGTGTATCCTACAAAACTTGATGTGAAAAATCCTAAGGTAATTGTGAAGGGAATGATATAACCTAACATGAATAATCATGAGGTAACTATGAAAGGGAGGAAAGGCAAAGAGAAAAAAAAATAAACTAGGGAGGGAATGATTTAGAGGCAAATTCGAAGGGAAAATTCAAGCCAAAGTTCTCATTTTTTTTTTGAGAAAAAAATGTATATTCATTTCTAGAGAAAAATAAGTTACAATCCTTAGATGTCGAAGCATAGTCATAAAAGTAATGCTAAGCTTGCTTAGGGAAAAGAACAACAAAAAACTCTACGAGCTAGAAAGGATTACACTCTCAAAAATCCTAGGAAGGACAATGCATATATCAACTCACGTCATACATAGGCCAAATAGACTCAATAACCCATCTGCAATGGCCATTACAATTAAAAATAAACATGCTCTTGATTGACCAACTCACCTTCAGAAAATTCCACTCATAACTAATTGTTTTTCGTAAAGAGATAAAGCAACTTTAGACAACAAGTCTATAGATGAGTTAATTAGCTATTTGTAAACATGCTTAAACAACAGGTATTGGAAAAGAGTACATCAAGTTTTTATGCTTTGACCAATATTCAATAAGTCCATATTGTTTAATTGAATCTCCTCATTCATCCAAGATATGGTTAACTTTGAATCCTCAGAGAATTGTATCTTGAGGGTGTCTCTACTCAATGCATTTGAGGAAAGAAAGGAGAGCATGAAACTCTCCTTGATTGTTGGTTCTGAGTCCCAAATCCACCTTTCTAGTAACATAATGGTGGTTTGATAAGTGAATAGTTAAACCAAGGCCACATATCATGTCCATCCCTTGACAAGCTCCATTGAAAAATCCACAGGCCATATTTTTATTGATTAGCACCTCCCTGATATCCCATCCCTTTTTCATTTCTAGATTCTTCTTATAATTTGAAAATAGGACCAAATATTGTTGTGATACCTTAAATGGAGGAGGCACCTTATCTTCAAATATTCTTGCATTACAGGCGAGCCAAATTCCCCAAGAAACAATTATTGGAAGGGAGCATAATTCTTTTAAGGTTTGAACAGAGAAATACTCACAGAAACATTCAGACTCTGAACCCTTGTCCCATAAATGAGACATCCCCAAAACCTGCTCAATCTCCTGCTAGACATGTAAAGTAAAGGGGAAATATAAGAGCATATGTGAATTGGTTTCCTCACAATTCTTACACAGATAGCACAAATCAGGCCCTTTCTTCCCTCTAATATGCAAATGATCCTAGGTTAACACTAGACCTTGAAGTACAAGCCAAAAAAAAGGATTCTTTTCGGTGGACCGTGGACTTTCCATAATTTAGTAAACCACCACTTGATCTCATAGTCCTTGTCACTGAGCATAGTGTGATAGCTCATTTTGGAAAAGTATATCCCCCTCGACTTGTTATAAAACCACACCAAATCATCCTCAATATCGATAAGACACTAGACATGTTCCATGCACAGTTCTCCAATGATGTCATATGTGATGCCACTTTACCTTCAAGTCTAAATCTTCCACTAAGAGAAATTTTTGGTGCCATACAGACATACGAACATGATCCCTAATATGATTGAGCATGCATTGCCTAGATTCTAGAAGGAACGTCATAAGTCCATCAGGGAGAAAAATTCTTTCGTTGCATCCCATTATGAAATTGACACCAACCCACACTTTAGATCATATTCCCACCTTCCATTCCATAAATCTAGTGATAATAGGAAAATCAAGTGTGATAACATGTCATTGATTTGAAACATTGTGAGTGGACTTCTATCTCATACAAAGCGATTCCAAAACGTAATTCAGATAAATGTATTTATCAACTAGAATATGCATCCACGGGATATCTCGGGTCATAAACACCCACAATGAATTAGCATCCAAGGCTAAACCTAATATATATATAGATCCTTTAAACCCCAACCTTCTAAACTTTTTGGTTTTGACAATCTTTTCCAAGAAACCAAATGTGAGACTAGGTAATCTATAGTGCTCTTCCACAGATAATTGAAGCACATCTTCTAGATACAGTTAAACATTTCCATTGATAAATGAGAAAGTAAATTTCAATAGGCAAGTATGGCTTCAATCATCGACTTGATGAGTGTTAAACAACCCCTTCGAGAGATCCACCCGTTGCACTGAAAGTTGATTTGCCTTTAGATTCACGTGAGCAACCACTTCCAATCAAAGATGCCACAATTGTTGGGTGAGTAAATTCCAAGTATTTTACACCATCCCCTGTGTCATGAGTTGATAAATTGAAAATATTAATCATGTGAGACTGTGAATCCTCCACAAAGTTTGGGAAGAAGATAGTCGGCATGGTGTCATTGATAACCATACCTATTGCATCACAAAAAAGATCCAAGATTTATTTCAATTTCCTACCTTCAAATATGTCACATAAGCAGAATATTAGTACATCATCCACAAACAATAAATGTGTTAAGAATTCATGTCTACCTATTTGTAAACCCTTGCAAATTATTCAACCTTCTAGCATCAACAAGAGCTCAACTGAGCCACGTCAATAATGAGTAAAAAGAGATAAGGCACCAGTGGAAACCCATGCCTCAATCCTCGACCAAACTCGAAGATGAAAGAGCCAGAACCATTAATTAAGACTGTGAAGGAGACCATTGTCACAAAAGACATTATCCATTTAACCATGGGGATCTCAAACCCGATATGCAAAAACAACATATGAGCATAAAGCCACAATACCATATCATAAGCTTTAGATAGATCTATTTTGAGAACCAATACATAACACTTTTGAGTTTTAATAGTGTGAATTCCCTCTTTTGTCGATACAATGGCTTCATGAATGAGACTTCCTTTAATAAATACAAATTGTTCAAGAGTGATGACATTGGAGAGAACATGTTTATTTCAAATAGAAATGATTTTTGCAATGATTTTATGTAAGCTATCGCATAATGCAATGGTATGAAAATCATCAAAAGAGGATGGATGATTTGTCTTAGGTATGACAACTATAAACGTATAATTTATACTACTCAACATCTTACTAGAGATATGGAATTCCTCCACAACCTGAAGCAAGTCATCCCCAAGAATGTCAAAAAATTATTCATAAAATTCGATTGACCAACCATTCGACCCGAGGATTTTTTCATTTTTGAAAGATGAAATGATCACCCAAAGCTCGTCTTTTGTGACTTCACAGAAAAAATCTTGATTATCCTCCTCTTCAATAAGCCTACGAAAATATGCAATCAACTTAATAATTTCCCCCATCTTGACCTACTTTGTTGCCTTGAATAGAGATTGAAAATGCTCGACTCCTAGCATAGCTAGCTCATTGAATCCTTAAGTTGCACCACCATTGGAATTCTACAACTCCCAGATTGTATTATAATTATTATGATAGTTTGCAAGTTTTTGGAATTATTTGGTATTTTGATTGCCCGAGTTGTTACCCATAAGGCCCAACTTTTTAACCGCCATGCTTTTTCATTCTCCAACAATACTTTATTCCTGATATTTCCAACGATCAACACTTATCTTGCTCCACAAGAGTCTAAAGGCCATCCTAGAGTTGACAGTGGAGAGTCTCAAGCTTGGATTTCGTATTCTAGAGATCCCGATCAAGAGATTTTCGATGATCCCTAGCTCAAGTTTATACTTTTCTTTGAGAAATATAAGGGCGGACACAAACTGAGAACTTGTTGAAGCACTATTATTTTCCTAAAAGGGAGTCTAGTGTTCACCAATAAGAGTTTTAAATTCCTCTTCCTCGGCTCAAGAGGATTTTTCCTTGAAAGGAGCACCAGGTTCCCCCACCATGGGATCCAATTCTAAAAATATTGGGAAATTATCAAAACACCAAACCTTGATGACCCATGAGCGATAAATCCCAATATCCTATAAAAGAGAGTGATGCACACTGAAATGGGAAAGTCGCCTATAGATTCCTTCAGCCCCATTGTGATTATTACTCCAAGTTGGACTAAGAACAATTAGTTTAACTTCAACCAAACCTGTCACCTAAAGTTTGTCTACGAAGAAAATTGAAAGTTTGTCTTCATGAGCATTTTCTCCCCAAGTTTCATCCCTACACAAGCTAAAATTCAAATTATCGCGACATACCAGATTTTCAGATTGGAAAAGGTTGAGAGTGAATAACTGGTTTTAGAACACCTCCCAATCCTCATAGGGCCCATATATAGTAAAAAATATGATGGAGTGATCCACTTCCTTACAGAAGAACTCAATACACAGACCTGAGAAATAGTTGATAAGTGAACAATTTGTAGGAAAACACGTGATGATCCCACCAAATCAAGAGCCACCAAAGTCCAAACCAAGAAACTCCTATCATTGTAGCAATTTAACCATCTCAACAATAATAGGGTCACAAGGACCCATTGTCTCTTAGATTAACAAAATATTGGGCCAATTGGAATCTACAAACCTCTTTGGAGAGAGTTTTTGGCCCTCCCTCCTATGCCTTACATATTGAGCGACATTACCTTCACGGAGAACCAAATTTCGAGGCTAGTCCCTCTCTAAGGACCCTAGAGATTAACCATTTCCTTTATTGAGAAATTTCTCGAAAGGATTTCGTTTGTGCATGTTTAAGAACATATTTACAACCTACTTTATATTGACTATGCTCCTTGATAGCATCAAAACCCAGCTCCCCCCCGAAGGGGCAAAGCTAGCCAAAGTTCTTATTTGTCCATTTGTTCATTGAATTATAAAATCTTGTAAATTCTTAACAAATCTTTTACTAAGTGGCAAAATTTTTTAAAGTCTTGAAAAATATTTCACTGAATATCATTACCACAATATCATAAGTTTCCATACTAAATGTCTAAATGTCATTTCCACAATATCATGGGTGACAACTTAACATATGACACAAATATAAATGTAGAACATATCACAAAAAAAATAGGGAATAAGACACTAATACAACTATTTAATTCGATGTAGCCTTATGATTACAAAGATTATCTTATGCACACTCAAAGACATCTCCACTTCTACATGGATGATTTGTTAAATGTAGTGTAAAATTAGAAAATGCAAATGTGATGAAAAATTAAATGTCAACCATGATTAATATACTTAATACATTACCACAATATGGGGCTATAGCATCACTTATTTCATGGTTAATCTTGTAGTAACCTTATGTATTTTGAGGTGGACTACATTATCAATATTAGTGTGCTTAGAACTAAGAGATCAACTTGACTAGTCTCACCATTGACAAGTGCATGCCTAACATTTTTGTAGTTGTTTGATCTCCTAACTTGATTATGTGATTTATATCCATTAAATCTATGAGAGGATTATTGTGTGCTTAGTTATTATTGGAATCATGCAATACTTGATGGCATGATATAAGCATGCCTTAGTTTTTTTGAGATATTAGTTACATTTGTAGCTCCAAGCAAGGATTTCCAATATTAAATTTCTTGGGATCTCTCTCTTGCTAAAAATGTGTGGTTTTTGAACAACATATTCTACAACACTTTTATAACCATGTGTAGGAAACTTGGGCTTCACTAAAACCATAGGTGGATGCAATCACCTAAGTTTCTTTATGATCTAACTCATGAATAAAAGTTTATTTTTTTTACAAAAAAGGGGGGAAATTGTATTAATAAAAGATGTTTGAAATGCCAAAGAGTTACAAGGATTTTAAAAAAAGATTCCAAAATTACAAAATTTGCTCTGTTGAGCCCACTGTCTACTAGAAATATTCTCTTGACCAGAACATTTCTAGCTTTCAGACCTACATAAATTCCTCTATATACTCTGTAGAATATTCCTAAAATGCATATACAAAAATAAAACATATTGAGGTCTTAGCTAGCTGGAGATCCATCCTTCCCTTGCTCCTCCTCTGGCGATGGAGCATTCAAGTCGAGTTGCACTGGAATTTCACCTGGGGACAAAGCAGACTCAGATTGTTCAAAGTTAGTTGGCGCAAGCTCAGTCCTTTTTCCATGTTGTTATCTGAGGGACAAAGTTGCCAATTGGTTTCGAGCGAATGAACATTTGTCTTTTAGTTGGGCAATATCATACCTCTACTACAAAGACTCTTCCAAAGCTATCAATAGATTGTTTGAGACACCCCAAAAATGGATTTTTAGAGCAAGGACTTGATTACAGATTTCCTCCAATTCGGTTTCCATGATCGTGGCCCGTGAGCCCCAATTCCTTGGGCGCTGGGAGCCCATATCATTCCCCTTTAGCTTGCAGAAGGGAGAAAATCCTAATGCAAGAAGACCAAACAGTTGGGAGGAAGTGGAAAAAGAATATGAAATTGTTGAAGTCCAGAACTGACATGTGAGAGGAGAGAAACTACGACACCAAAAGGTGGTCATGCCAATAAAATCCGAGAGGTTGTGCTGAACACATACAGACCCTTCATCATGCTACAACTTCCTCCTTTTGTGGTCATAACCAGACTTACCTCTGATCTCCATCGTACCCATGATTGACTCCAAATTCATGTGCGATAAGCCATCAGCTAGATGAGAATCCAGTTTCATACCTTGAATAAGTATGATTGAGCGGGATGGGAAAATCATGGTACATGTCAAATAAATGTGGAGATGATGTACAGGAAAAACACCAAGTGTTGTCGCATATGAGCAATGGTAAACATTAATCCTCCCAGAAATTTTGATTTGAATCCAATCCATGGATCGACGGACCCCTTCATACCCTTGTTTTCTCAAACCTTTGCTAATGCCTTAGAAGAATGGGCTAATGAAACTTATGACAAAGCAATTGCAATCATGTTCTATGGGATAATCTCGAGAGTTTGAGATCCATTTAGAAATAAATCCCCTTCCTGTATTCTTATAGAAATATTGTCTTGATTGTCTGCTTCTTTGTTGTTCTCCTATAACACAGGAAAGAATTGTGTGAGAACTAAGTTGCTTAACTCCAACTGGGTCTTCTTCAGAATTGATTTTAACTGTGAGTTTTTAGGACAGGTGTCATTGCTAGCATGTTTGATAATCTATATTGAATTCCCATATACAACTAAGTAGGTGATACACTGATTTTTGGCTAGTTGAAGGCCTTGGAGGAGCCCATAAGCCTCTGCCTAATTATTTGTAGAGAAACTAAGAGGATCCTATGTTCCAAGCAAATGTGAGCTTTCATTTACCTCCTGGGTCAAAGAGAACCCCTCCTGCTCCTGCCACCCCGATGAATAAATATTTTTTCATCCAAACTAAATATCAAAATCATAACAGAGTTCACTAGAGACTAATCCCATTCTTGCAACAATGACATGGTATCTTACGTCTTTGGTATAAATTTTCATAGTGAAATTGAGAGGACATCGAAGAGTTTTAAGACTCCCATGGTCATGGATAACAACTGATAAATTTAGTCTTGTTTGGATTTTTTCGAGATCCCAAAAATTTTCCCTTTGGGAGGCCATCCCTTAATTATTTTTGAATTCCAATAACCTATAATATCAAAAAAGTACATTCTAGGTTGATTTAGTCATATTTCATCAAATGTGACTACAGTTTGCAAAAATTCCAACATTGACCCCTTTCATTGGTCATTAGGCATGTTTCATGTTAGCTAGATATTTCACAAAATATAAAAATAATTATGTTATATTTTCAAAAAATTAAATGGTTGTACCCTATATTTCTTGAAACAAGCCTCATTTACCCAATTCTGAGTTCATTGCCTAGTCTATGGAGTGCACAAGTTGTACGTCTCCTAGGGGCCAAATTTCATAGTCATGAATCCATTAATAAAAATCTATTTGAAATCAGAACCATAGAGAAAATTGGACCCAATGATGATGTAGGGTTGCTTGAGACCTTTCCAATGGTATATCATATGCCTAGTTTTTACCCCCAACTATTGAGAACTAAATTTTTCAAGATCGAGACTAGTTTTAGAGTAGCAGTAGTAAGAACATGTATAATGTTTGTCTAGTGGCCACATTTACTATTGCACAACCTGTCATTATGATAAGGCATTTAGTATACACAATGAGGCATTATTAGACTATTAGACATATTATTCTTCATTAACTCACTAAATTATGAAGTGAGYTTTTCCCACATTCATCATGGGATGTGTTCTCCTATCTTTCTAACCTATATAATGGAGGTGAAGGAGGCTCAATATTGTATATTGGAGATTTGTATGGATCCCATTTGAACTCCATACTTGAGTGCACTCTACCTGTTGTAAGTGGGAGAGTTATATGAATAATAGAAGGCCTTGCTTGTGCGGATTTTTCCATACCTTAGGGTTTTACCACATAAATTCTATTGTCCTCTCTTATTTTCATAGATCTACTTTTATTGGTTTGATGTTTTCCATAGGAGTTTAGATAGGATAGATCTTGGTTATATCTTTCTACGTATTTTTCCTGGACTTTCATGATATCATCACATGCTTCGTTTCTTCATATTCTAAGCATTTTTCACCTGCCATTGTATCTAGAACATGAAAATTAGAAGGTTGACTACTCTCTCATCAATTTATTCGCTCAAGATCTAATTAAAAGTCCACAATGACTTAGGGTAATAGTTGCTAGGATCTAAAAATAAAAAAAAGGGTCATGTTATTCAGAATTGGGTTTACACAAACTATTTTTTGGGGGTTCATTGTGCCCTCACCCAAGTTGTCTTACAAGCATGACCATATGGATGTACAACCCTCTCCTCTTCCTTCCACTCAAATGTATAACCCTACTCTATGCCTTCTTCTATGCGGATGTCATTGATGGTTGCTATAAGCTTGCTCTTCAAATTTGTAGGGTTTCAATTAAAGTTTTTTTAGGGTTTGAGGATTCCACCCTTTCCTTCACATGCCCATACAAACCTTTCTATCACTGCAAACTTCTTGAATTGAATGGTTTGTGGCATCCATCCTCGCATTGTGGATTGAATGGAGAACAATGTTTTGTTGAGAACTTCTCGATTGTGATAGGTTGGCACCTTCACTCACATTGCAATAGTCAAATCTACAAGAGAGTCGTTACATGTGGTGGTTCACTATTTTCCAAGTCATCCAATGAGAAGCTCATTCATTAGATATTTTATATGCACTACTTACAAACCAATTTTTGGACCATTTAAAACTACCAAGTGGTGTTTATTTAAATCACCTTGCAAGGATTTGCATCTAGAAATCAAAGGTGTTTTTGTGAGAGCATATCTTGCAATCCAAATGTTCATTTACAAAGTAATTGTTTTTGTTGCAAATTTTCCTATTATTTTACCAAAATATGTAGATTTGTCATACATGTAATTGAAGGAACTTCAACCCATCATAATTTACTCATATGAACTTAGTTTTGAATGTTTTTTTTTTAAATAACCTAATTTTTTACAAATAATCCATAATTCATAAAATTATATAAATAAGCAATTACTCCAAACCTTAAAATTATAGTTGCAAAATTACTCCAAACCTTAAAATGATAGTTGCAAAACGTTGAAATGACAAATTGAATAATTTTTTTTACAAATAATCCATAATTCATAAAATTATATAAATAAGCAATTACTCCAAACCCTAAAACCTTAAAATAAAACCTAAAATGGTAATGGCAAAACGTTGAAATGACAACTTGAATAAATTTCATGGAGTGTGATGTGACCTCAACTTTCTTTTTTCCAAATGGGACTCGAATCCGTGACCTCTCCCCAAACTAAGTGAGGACTCTAACCCATGACCTCTCCCCCAAACTAGGAAAGTGTGCACATCTTGCCCACTGAGCTATCCCTTAGGACTATGTAACCTCAACTTAATTTTACTCCCAGTATCCATCAAGCTAAATATTCTATTTTTTACTTAAACTTTTATTACTTCTTTCCTTGTCATCTGGTTTTCACAATTCGAGATCAAGTCTTACCAACCAAGTGGGTGTCCAAATTCCAATGCATAATATGTTGTCACGAAGCCGCGTCCACAATGAGTAGGTACGTGGGCCTCAAATTAATATGGTAACTTTGACTTTAATATTGCACGATCACAATCCCCTTTTAAATTGACTGTATTAAACTAATTACTTAGGATGTACTAAAAACACAAATATTTAAAATTGATTTTATTACAAATAAATGATTATACGAGGTCAATGAAAATAACATCCCGAGTGCAAGAGCTTTTGCATTATTAATTATAAATTAATATGTTGATGTAACATTTATTTGAATATGTGGTGAAACAATATAAACGGATGATTTTGTGAGTTCATCAGTTTATTTTATTTAAATGCAAAATATCATTATGCTATTTACCTTGATTCCATCAAAATATTTAATGGGTTAGATTTAATAAAATAAAATTATAAGACTAGGCCACTTACATAACAAAATATATTAAAATCCACTTCGTCAAAGCCAACTTGAGAATTTGTACATATCCATGTACATAGTGGAGTGGCAAAATGCCGACATATATTGCGTTGCCATCGCCGCGTCCCTTCATAGTAATATCGTAAGACTCAAAGATCACCTACCCCACTTTCATTTATGAAAGGAGTAGTTAATAATTTATTAGTGTTATTAGATATGATTAGAATTTTATTTAGAAATTGGGAGAGTACCCATATCTTTACACAAAAAAGTTTACCTATTTTATTGATTGAATTAATGAAACATTACACATATATAGATATATTAATTTTGGTCTTAAGATAGATTGACTATTTTAGCCATACAATTTATTTAGTTGAGATAATATCTCAATCACACACATAAATAGGATCTAGATTTAACAAACTCCTAACAAAAATAAGGATTACAATAACTAATACATTCTATGATGAGGAATAACAATTATTAAGCACAAAACAAATAGGATTTAATATCTCCAATAGTTTTACTATGGTCCAAGTCACGTACATAGTGAAACCGTGTCTTTATAGTTTTTCCTAACTTTGAATCCACCTTAATGAATTGTCAAAAATTCGATCAAAATTTTGGATTGATGAGAACTCTAACTTCATATATCACCTAATTCTAGCAAAGAGAGGGAAATTTGTTAAAGATTAAATAACTCCTTTAAAGATGACCTAGATTACTAGAATTTCAAAAAAAATAGCAAATCTTTAGTTGAAACTTCTAACACAATGTTGTCAATTATAATTTAAATTTTAAACATAAATTTTTAAATTGATGTCAAAACATTTCCCTTAATTTAATATTAATATTTTTAGGAGTTATCTAATTTTGTATAAAACTTCCCTTTTGTTATTGAAATTCAACTACACAAAAAGTTAGAGTTTCTATTAATCTAAAATTCTAATTGATTTTTTGATAATCTAAGTTAGAATTATAATTGATAAAATTATGTGAGAATCCTCAACAGAAATATGTTCAATACTCAATATATAATTGTGTATGCCTCATGCTGTAGTAAAATCACACTCTTTACAAACATGAATATGAAAAGAATATAAATTTTTAGATTGATGTCAAAACATTTCCCTCAATTTAATATTAATATTTTTAGGAGTCATGTAATTTTGTATAAAACTTCTTTCTTGTTATTGAAATTCAACTACACAAAAAGTTAGAATTTCTATTGATCTAAAATTCTAATTGATTTTTTTATAATCTAAGTTAGAATTATAATTGATAAAATTATGTGAGAATCTTCAACAGAAATATGCTCAATACTCAATATATAATTGTGTATGTCTCATGTTGTAGTAAAATCACACTCTTTATAACCATGAATATGAAAAGAATATGATAGAAGATTCAAGGATGTCAAGAGTTCCACCATGGTCCAAGTTATGTGCATTGTGGAATGATTCTACATGAGGTTTTTCCTAATTCTATGGGACAATAGGGATACACACCAGGTCATAATGTTCAACGACACCAAGACACTTAATTAAGTGCTTGTTTTTTTTTATTATAAAGTATGGCAGTGTTTTTGAACATTTAAGCACCAAAGTGTTATGTTTAGATGCATATGAGGACATATGTTCCTTATAGTCACATCGATAAACAAAAGTCCACAAAAACCTCGGGTCGCCCGTCTCCGTGAATAACCTTCACTATAAATAGAGAAGGGATAAAAAATTTAGGGAGATTTAGTAAAAAACTTTCGCTACAAAATGTTCTCCTTGTAATGATAGTTTTTATGTCTTCTTTATTTTACATCATAAAAAATTATAATTATTCCACATTTTCTAATTGTTCCACAATTTCTTAATAAAAATTCAATCAAATCATTTTTCATCCCATAAAATATAGGTTAGACATCCACACCACCACCCCATGCACCTAGTTAAACCTTATATTTTAAAATTAAAATTGGTTGAAATACTATTTTAAGAAATATAATCTTACAATAAAAATATAACAACTAATGAAACAAAATCTACTCAAAGTTTGTCAAGTTTGTCATTCCGTCAAGTTTGTCAAATTAATAAAAAATTCTAGTATTTTTCCATTTAAGTTGTTTTGAAAAAAGTAACTTTCCAATCATCATAATGAGTTTGTTAAAGTTCGTACCATTACAAAATGATTTCATTATTTCATATTAGAGTAAAATGTTAATTTATAAATTCTTAAAAATAATTAAAAATTAAATTTACGGGAAAAAGTTTTTTCAATTATAAAAATGGAATGTAACTAATGATCTAATTCATAGTAAACAATGACCAAACCAATATATCACAACTTCTCTTTAAAAGATTGAACTATAAATATTAACAAGAACACTACACAACATCAATAAACTACTATATATGACACCAAGTTTATATATATAACACCAAACTTTTAATAGAAAATTGTAATTTTATATCAACTTTACCTTTACATTATCGTCACGCACACATACATTTTAGCCCCTTTATTGGAGCTATCAAATTCTTTGGGGTGCCCATCTCAATGGATGAAATATTATTTACATAAAATGGTAGGTGCTTTGACAACAACAATATGGAGAGAACGAGACACAAGAAGTGTCATGGTTCCTTATTTGTTTGATGGTCTTGGTTTAAGGTCATAGTGGTCATTGTCACTTTCAAATGCATGTGTCATCTTAACAAAATAAATATTTGTCAAGGTAAAGATAATATTATTGTTAATTATACCGAAGGCATATCTTTATGTCGAAGGCATATTTTAGTTATGGCGAAGGCATATCTTAGAGTTAGGTTTTCTAAAACCGTCTTTATAGATCTTTCACAATAAAACCATCTTTGCAACTTTTCACAACAAGGAGCACTTAAACCAAGTAAAAGGCAAATAATTGCTACTGGATTCCTTCAGCATCCGTTAAATCCAACGTCCTTTTTTTTAGAAGTGCCCTGTGCATAAATGCTAAATGAAAATAAAGAAACACAAGATGATTTATGTATTACATTTTGAAACATATTTTAATGTCCGGTATTTCTATTTTGGTTAATGGGCAGGCAATAGACGAAAATTGTCGCTAGATTTGGTGCTACATGGACATGTATATGACTTTAGATATTCCATGGGGAGGTCGTGTTTGGAGGGCGGGTGTTTACCTTCACTAGAAGCCGATTTCCGGTGGACGTCCTGGAAGGTTTATTGCAGTTTAACTTACCATCCACGTTTCCATACTCGTAAAACTCTCCAGATGTTATGGTAAACAACCATCCTTGTCGGTTTCTAGTGGACGTCATGGCAGGTTTATTGCAGTTTAGCTTTCCATCCACGTTTCCATACTCGTCAAACTCTACAGATGTTACCTTCAACTTTTTGGTAAACAACCATCCCTGTCAATTGACAGGCTTTAGTAAACAACCATCCTTTTTCACTTGTCCTTCAAAAACCTGTTAACGTGTCATTTTTGTTGTTTTATGTTCGTATTGTGATAAGCTCAACTCATATTTTTGAGGCGGTTGCTACCGGCTCCAATGGCATATCCGCAGAGTCTCCTCCCGTGGTTAATCCTTATATCTCCTTTGTTGTCAAGATAGATCTTATCTCCTATCTCTTCCTCCCCTACTGTCACAGTTGTTGCCACTTCTTCAATAGGGGCACTCATCAGGTCTAATTCATTGGTTTTCCAAAGGTATTGAATTTAATTCCCTTTCTTAAATCTCCAGGGTTCTCATTTGTTTGTTTATATCATTTTGATTATCTGTAATATTTTCTTAATTTGGTTTTCTTGACAATATATACAAAGTTAGTTAGCAAAAGAGGTTGTATAACATAATTTCGGCATTCTCCTAAAAAGTCATTGTCAGCCTTGACAAAGTCATAGTTATTACCTTTAATAATAATGATTTTAAATATAAGTAAAAAATAACTATTAAAATATAAATAAAATAGAACTATTAAATTTAAAATATTATGGTCAACCAATAAATATAATAAAATAAAATAAAATAAAATAAAGAATATTTTATCTTAATATTTTTAAGTCACTAAAAATAGAGTAATCCACCTCTCTGTATGTATCTCGGACGTGTACAGTCAATAATTTCATTTGCAGTCCTTCAATTTTGCTTGTGGTTATGCCAATACATTATTTTTTTGTTTTGTTTTGAGGACATCTGGAGTTTCTTTTCAATGAATTTATGTAGAGCTGTTCTTCAATGTGTCAATGACTATTTATGAATTCTGAAATTTCAAGGAGTGAAATGCGTTGTTGTTTACATATTTATCTCTGCTCAGATTGAAATACCATCTCAATGTTCAATATTAATTAAATTAGGTATGTAATATTTTTAATAATTAAATTAGATATGTAATATTTTTAATAATTAAATTAAGTATACATCTATTTTATATTAACTTAATCAATATATTTAAAATAAAGATTACATGATTTTCAACTTAACAAATATAATAAAAATAAAATAAAATTAATAATAATCTATTTTATATTAATTTAATGAATATAATTAAAATAAAGATTATATGAATATAACTAAAATAAAAATAAAAATTACATGAATATAACTAAACTAAACTAAAATTAACAAGGGCAGCACGCTGCATGTACTGCCTCTGAAAACTTTACTTGTTAGTGTCTACACGGTTTATATAAATAATATTCAAAAAAATTCTTAGTCATTCGAAAAGAAAAAACATCTCAATGTTTCTTATATTTTAAAATACGACTTAAAAGTTTAAAAATTACTACATATAAATTTCTATAAAATTATACTAAAAGATTAAAAAATGTTAATAAATGTAAAATTATTGAAATTGAAGAATTAAAAAATATTAATAAATGTAAAATTATTGAAATTAAAAAATTAAAAAAATATTAAGAAATGCAAAATTATTGAAATTTTAATAAGTGTAAAAAAATTGACATTTAAAATTTAAGTTTTTACCTCATTTGAAAAAACAATACAATATTAGATTTTAACATATATTATAATACAATATTACATTATATTGCATTACATTATATTAGTTTTTTGTGGTCTTGTTTTTTCTCATTAATTTAAGGTTTCGAAATATGTGAAGGCTGCAATAACACTATCAAGTTATTGAACAATGAAAAGTTAAAAAAATACTATTTTTGTTTTTAAAAAAATAAATTTTTTTAATTGTTATGTTGAACATTTAAATTGATATAAACTTTTCAAGTCAACACAAAACTAATATGAAAGTCAATGCTAACTCATTGCTATATACTACCTTCAGCAGTACAATAATACATCTATTTTATAGTAACCTAAAGAATATAACTAAAATAAAGATATCATGAATATAACTAAAATAAAGGTTACATATTTTTCAACTTAACAAATATAATTGATGATGATGATTAAAGTTCACTAAGACGGAACCTTAAGAGGGTAAGTGATTACTTGATATTCCTTAGAATTTTTGTTTCTATGCTAGAAAAGCATTAAGAGAAGCTTTCCAAGATCACCATCCATTGTTGAGTTAAGAGGTTAAGAAGGTTGGTAGTGTGACAAATATTTTGAAAATGAGATCTAATATGGGTATAGACGGGACAATCTAAGAAAAAGTGTTTTTCATCCTCAACCTTCTTAGTGTCACAAAGGTGACACACTCTTTCATCCCATGGTGTTTTAGGAATTGACCAACACCCAATTTCACTATGGAGCTCATGAGAATTTGTTTTTATCTTAGCAATGTTTATTTTTTTTTTACACTTGGCAAAACATATTGATAATTTTGATATTCTAGATTATGGTTGATTACATCCTTATAATACCTTAATTTTTTGTTTTCCTCTAACTCTTTATCACATCACATTTTCTCTTTAAATTTTGATTTGACCATTTTTTTAATAGTATTTTTTTTTTTCAAAATAGTGTTTTCCATGATTCCCCAATAGTTTAGCCAAGATCGAGCATCTTTATGTCATTTTGGCTTGAGTAGATGGTGGTTATGACTCTATTTTGAAGCAATTTTAAGAAGCCTCTTGTCTTCCATGTTATTTAACTTGTTCTTATACATTAGGTATCTAGTCATAGCCATATTTTCAATAGGGGAGAGGCTTGTTTCTAAGAGGAGAATAAGATATAACAACATTATTCATATTAAAATAAAGATTATATAAATATAACTAAAATAAAAATAAAAATAATATGAATATAACTAAAATAAAATAAAATTAATAATATATCTATTTTATATTAACTTAATGAATATAACTAAAATAAAAATTATATGAATATAACTAAAATAAAAATAAAGATTACATAAATATAACTAAAATAAAGATCACATATTTTCAACTTAACAAATATAATTAAATTAAAATGAGACAACATTATTCATATTGATATATGAGTTTATATTAATTTAACAAATATAACTAAAATAAAGACTACATTATTTTCAACTTAACAAATATAACTAAAATTTAATCATAATATAAATATATATT
>JASDQU010098810.1:10460-21430 GCA_032191745.1 Picea mariana
GTACATGTCCCCAAGTAGGAGCCAGATGATATCCCCAGTTCCTAGTGATAACTAAGGAGATGATGTCTTGAGGCCCTCAGGGTGCAGACATGGATTACTGAGAGACAGCTTGACCAACAGTGTCCACTTGCACAGATAGAGGCCCGCTTCACCACCACAGATCTCAGGTTCATCATGAGAGTATCCACTACATTAGCTTGCTTCCAGAGGACATTAAGTCTTGCTCCATGAGGTACAAACTGGGTATTATGGTGAGTGTCATTTCAATATTTGAGTTTGTTGCATTTAAAACTGTTTTTGATTATGTAACGTCTGCTTGGAAATTATGCTCTTTTCCCTGTTTCACCTTGGTGGTTGACATTGCACCCTAGTAAGTGGTCACCTTTAGGAATAAGTTTGCTATTGGGAGGTCCCCTTGACGAGTCATCGTGCCATTCCCAACCATACTTGTCAATTTCCATACTTCATCCCCTCATTTCCTTACCTTTTGGGATTTTCGGGTGTACTGACCCAAGAAGGGATTGTCCCTCATTTCATGGGAAGAAGGGGCTGAAGGCGTGGAGGGAAGGTAGTTGGCAAACGATAAAAGCCTAATTATGAACCTTCCAAATGCTCGCCCAAAGTGGTCTTGAGAACAATGAAATGCTTCTCCTAAAAAATCAAAGACCTGCAAAAGCAAAAAAATTACGTTATATAGATGTCCCACTTGTTAAGGTGTGTACACTCATGGAGTGTCCCTTTCTTTCCATGCATATGGCACTCTGTGTACCTCTAGATTCAAGTGACTCTGTGGTAATGCCCCCCCGGCTAATCAATTCACCAATAGGGAGTACCCAAGATTTGGACTTTTATTAACCAATGGCAATAAATTGGCTTGGAAAAAAGATGCATTGAAAACGAAGGTACAACACACCCTCTACAAAGGAACCCATAAATGAGACACTACGATCCCTTGTATGTCATGAACCCCATCCCCAAAAGTCTTATCCCCATCCATATCATCTTCTCCACATGTTTTAGAGAAGGGTTCACCTGGGAAACACTCCTTGACTTCGGGGACGATTCACCCAATAGGTCACTTTGTCAACCTGTTGCCGTCCTTATACACACTTGCAAACGTGGAAAAGTCTCAATCCACTTAGTGTGTCCTTGGAGGCACAATGCCTAAATCCAAACCCACTGTCACCTCGATTTGGATTTCTTCCATCTAGGCTTACTCCTAGGGAAGCTAAGGGGGGTAGACCCTAGTTACTATGTGAATTATTAGATGAGTTCTAGGAGTTAATTTTAGTTTGTTAAAGGTAAGGGGGAGCTAGCCTATATGAGAGGCAACAATGCAATGCAAACCTTCAATGAAAATCAACCCTTTCCCTAAGTCAACTATGACTAGTGCCTAAGGTTGAGCAATGAGGTCAATTAAATTACAACAAAAGAGATAAGTACAATTGAAAGAATAACTTTACAAATTAAATGAGATACAAAAGAATTACAACAATTATCAACAAATAAAGAGTAGCTAGATGATTATACAAAGATACAACTACTTACAAACTTACAAAAGAAAGGAAAGATGCACTTGCTAGATCTATTATACTTGTGAAGCAATAACTGAACTAACACTTAATTGATCTTGCAGATGTAAAGAAAGGTAGATCAAAGATGCATTTACCACAAGGGACAACTTACAACCCAAGCTTGAAGGCCCCAAAGGAGAGGTGCGCAACTTTAAGGAGACCAAAACTTGACAAGAAAGCCACCAAGGGCACTAATGCGCAACCTCAAGGATGCATAAACTTTAGATACACCAATCAACCGTAAGATACTCAACTGGAATGTAAATGCTTGAAAGATAAAGCTTGAAGTAAAATTGCATGAAGGTAAAGACCATACACAACTTAGATTAAATCATGAACTTGAAGCATAGGTTGTGTAAATAAATTTTAAGGTTGACTTAAGTGACGTGAAGCTACAAGCCTAAACTACGTGGCTTCCCCAATACTCCTACCGCTTTGGCCAAAATGATTGGTGGGTGCTCAATAAGCAAGGCAACAAGGCCTTACCGTAGCTCCACATATCAACCTGGAAAACTTGGGTTCTCAACAAGGGGGACACCTAGTATCGTGAGATCATCCCTGATCTAGCACCCCAAGTAGCCTCCACAAGCCCCCTTTTTGGTGGCGAAAGTTGTATCAGTAATGGGTGCTCTAATTACTAGATTAATTGATCCTCCTAGAGCTACAAGTTGACTGATTTAGCAATTAAGATTACTTGTGTTGAAAGCTTAAGGAGATAGAGCTTAAAAGTACATAAAATAACAAGTGCTTGTAGATCCAACTTAAAGAAAATGTACAAGAAATGACAATGCTTCCAAGAGCTTATACAAGAATGAAATAAAAGGAAATGCTTCTAACTATTGAGATACACACAATGAACTAGAAAGGAAAATAAATGAAACTAGAAGCATAAACCATAAACCATTAACCATCTAGCATATGAAACTAGCCTTACGATACTGCATGGGTGGCTAGGCCAATCCTCTTTGCAGGGTGTAGGCAAACAAGAAAAGAAAGTAAATAACTTGAAAAACAACTACTCTACTTGCAACCTCAACAAAGGCACAAGATGGAGGACAAGTCTACCGATTTTGTGCCCAAGTGGATGAATAAAATAGATAAATGAAATGACTTAACTTGAAAGAGAAACAAGTAAATCTAGCCACACAACCTTTCCTTAAGGACAAGTGGGGCAACAAAATAAAAGCTTAAAACAAAAAAATACTTCTAAATCCTAGCCTTACGATTTAGCATGGGTGGCAAAGCCAAGCCTCTTTGCTAGTTGTAGGCAAAAGAAATAAAAAATGTAGAAATTTTAAAGAATTTGAGAAATGCAAGCTCAAGAGACTCTTTGGGCTTGCTTACAATGTGAGAAAATAGGAGAAGAAGAGGGTATTCAATACCCTTGCTTGGGAGGTTGTTTGTTGATGATTTGTGGCCCCAAATGGGCAGCACCCCCTCTTAACTGGTTCAGATCTGTAGAAAAACAAGAAGTAAAACTCGCTGGAAAAGTTGCAAAACAACCAATAAACTTTGGAAAATTTCTGTTAGAAGAAACCATAAATTTTAGACAATAAAAACAACATATAGTTGATGATTAAATGACCTATTCTATTGCAAAAATATACCCCAAAATGCTATAGAAATATGAATGAAAAGAACATAAAATTTAGAGGGTTTCAAGTGGGTGAAGGGATAAATTTCCAGATTTGAAATTTATCCTTCCTCAACCCTTAGTGACCTGCACACAATAGAGCTCAAGCTACAAGACAAAGAAGGAGGTGAGTAGATCCAAAAACATTAACAAAATACTTTGCTAAAGAAAGGAAACTACTACACTAAGATCTAGAGCAATACTACTATAGATCTATCCAAGCGAAATACTTTGCTTGGATCTCCTACTCTAGATCTAGAAGCTAAATACTCAAAGAAAACAATAACACAAGTCACCTCCAATATAGATCCAAAGCCAAGCACCAAGAAGACTGCCAATGCCCAAGATTTCCTCCAAAGATTTTTTTATTAGAAGCAAGCTTGAACAAATACTTGCTACAAGCTTGAGAAATGAAAGAGAGCAAAATGGGAGAGAGAGGGAGAGATTTGGGTATAGTAACAGTACATTGAGAGTAGATGTGAAATGAGGGAGGGGAAGCTTCCTTTTATACTTGGGAAGCAAGAGTGACCCCTCTTGGATGAGCTCCAAGTGTCACTCACCCAAAAGAGTTCATCATCTCAAGGAGGGCGCACTTTTAGGGTTTTGGTAGTCTAGGGTTTGTGAGGGGTGAGTGAGGGGGATGGGAAACACCTTTTTGACATGGTCCAACACTAAATTAGATCAAGGGGGGCGCACTTAGGGAGAAATGGGGTTTTACCTTTTAATTTTTCATTTTGCATGACTTTCTCACCAAGGGGGGCGCAACTTCCATAGGGGGATGAGTGAAATGAAGTGATGGCTAGGTAAGGGGGTGATTTAAAGTTAGGAAAAATGTTTCTCTAACTTAGGAAAGGGGTTAGGCATCATCTCACACTCTTTCTCTAACCTTTTTGCTCATTTTTTTACAAAAAATGACATTTTGACTTTGTTAATTAAGCCATTAAATTGTTGACTTGGTTTGATTTGGACTCCTCATGGACAATGACCTAGCAAAACTTGTCCAATTGAGCTGAAACTTGGTCCAAGGGTGTAGGGGGTCTCATTCCATTTCTTTTGAGTACTCACACCCCTGTCAAAATCCCCAAGGACCTAGTTTTTACATTTTTACATAAAAAATAATTAAAATTACCATTAACTAGGTAATTAAAAAAAATTAAAATAAACTACTTAGACTTGATGGAATTCCGCAAGACTCTAGGAGATGTCTAGCATGGTCATTTACAATATTCCTACACCCTAGTCACCCATTGGGCTCGATCATTAGAACGCCTTTCACCACTTTGGAGGATTATTGTGGGAGTGAAAAACTCAATGGTAATTAAAAAGGCTGGTTAGGCCAAATTAATTACCCGAGGAAAAAAACACTCGATGAAAGAACTTACCTAATGATAAAGTCCTAGGCAACTAACCTACAATATGATCCATGCAGACCCATTACATTATTATCTCACGCAGGGGAGTGGAAATTCCAATTACAAAATGAAATGCTGAGGCCAAAATTGCCTTGTAGAACCAGTAAGCTTCAACTTTGTTGCACCATCAGGTACATAGCTTCATGGCTCATGGAGTTGACCCCCTAGTTGAAATAGGTGGTCAACACAACCCTCCCATACCTAAACTTGGCAAATTGCATAGGGTCTTTGAGCACCTGTTTAGTTTGATGAGGTGGTTTTTAATGCACATGCTTAGGTGGCTCTTTTATTGACTTGATTTACTTATCATGATGCATTTGACTTGAGATCCTTGGAGGGCATATTCATTGTCTTTGCAAGACCTTGCTTGGTGGACAAATTTGGAAGAACAAGCCTAACTTGGGCTTCCCTGGGGCTTGAAGCCCACAGGTTGGATACCATGGCCCGCACATCGGACAATGATGGCATCTTTTGGAGGCTTGAGAGACACCTTGGAGGACCTCACCTATACCCCTACTAGCCCAACGTTTTTCCTTTGGAGGCCAAAACGTCACATTTGGAAGGCTTGACATTTTTTGGGGGGCTAGGGTTTGGAGTGGTGGTGTTGTTGACTTGACACTTGGCACCTTTTGGATGGAGAGAGAGATTGAATTGATGAAGAAGACCCTAGCACATGAGAGAGAGGCCTTTAGAGGCCCAACGTTTCATCTCCAAGCTCAATAATTTGCTAAGAGTGCCAAAACGTTGCCCTAAAGGGGTGATGTCATGCTTCTTTTAGGGTTTCTTATGTGCAAAATCAAATTTAAAATTGTAAAGGGACAAAGTGAGGGTTGTTGACCCCTTACTTTGTGGTTTACCCTAAAGTTAAGTGGACAAACACTTTTTAGAAGATTTGTATAAATAAGGATTATTTCTATTTCATTTTTATCATAACTCTCCCATCTTGGAGAGGATACTTGGCTGAAATTTGCGCCCTCTCAGGGCAATTTTATCTATCTCTTTTGCTACTATCTCTTGTGGTGATTTGCTTTGGCTATTGGATGAAGAAGTAAGGCGCTATCTTTCTTGGAGGCTATTTCTTGCTTTATGGTGGATTTTTCTTGGGTAAAAGGAGTTTATCTTGTTAATGCTTGGACTGGGTAGAGAATCTTTCATGTTATTGTTTCTTTTCTTGGTCACAAGGTTAATTTGCTAAGCTTTTGGGGAGTATAAGGGCACACAACCCATTAAGCCCATCATAATTGTCTTGGAATAATTTGTTGCATAAAGGAATACTAAGAGAAGTAAAAGGGCTTACACCCTACTAAGTTTTTCCTAGCTAGTTTTGCTTGCCTAGGAATAATCTGAAGTTGCTTTTACAGTTTAAATCAGATTTGGCAGACACACATCCACTAGCTTCTAAATCTTTTTTCTTAAGTGGATAATTTGTGGTTTATGCTATTGATCTTGGATTGTTATCTTAAGGCATTTAATCACTTGTTAGAATCCTTGTACTTTGCATTGTCATACATATTGTGGATTCATTCAAGTAAATCATAAGCTTGCATGGTATTAATTCACTAAAGAGATTTACCCATCCATCTACCATTGGTAGATAAGGATACCTCCCTTGGCCTTTGGAGCTGGCCTAAAGTGAAGGGGATATTGTACTGAGGTGACAGTGGTGCAATTTCCATCTTGATGCCCCAAGGTAGCACTTGTGGTTGAAATTTCCACTAGGGTGCTAGTTTAGGTGGTAACACCCGCACTTGTCGGCCCATTCCTTCTGACGATGTGACCATCTAGGAATTGTATTGAGCAAATCCCCTGCAAATCATCCTTTCTCTGACAAGAAACTTTTGTACATGAGCCTTGATTATTCCATGATTTGTCATGACCCAAAGAAGGATGGGAAAAAAAGGAGGCCTTAGAATCATTTATAGTGAGGAAATCCCTAAAGCCGAAGTCCCTTACCTTTGGGGAGCTAGATCGAGTTGGATTTGACTCTGCGAAGGGTTTCACCTACAATGTACGTACTGATCTTTGCTTCAATCCTCCTAGATTTTGATTAGAAATTTAAACCCTAACCAAGTCGTCCTCCTATCCTACTCCTTCCACTATTTTTTTAAATCCTGTATCTATTTATCTATATATTTTTTTCTGAGGAAATGTACTCCCGGAAAACCCCTCGAAGACTTCCCCATGTTCCATGGATGGTAAGTGGGGTAAATCTTCGGCTCTGATTACAGGCCCTTGCCCCTGGGGAATCAAGAGAGTTGAACCCATGACCAACAACAAGCATGATAAACTCACGTCTGGCTCTAGACCAATTGAGCCAACCCTTGGGGATATCTATCTATCTATCTATATGATGAGTTTGAAATCATTATCATAGTGATTGAAGAAGAATTATTTAAAAAAAAATCATGTGAAGACTTCCTATGTGGATTAAAGCNTCTTCTGACGATGTGACCATCTAGGAATTGTATTGAGCAAATCCCCTGCAAATCATCCTTTCTCTGACAAGAAACTTTTGTACATGAGCCTTGATTATTCCATGATTTGTCATGACCCAAAGAAGGATGGGAAAAAAAGAAGGCCTTAGAATCATTTATAGTGAGGAAATCCCTAAAGCCGAAGTCCCTTACCTTTGGGGAGCTAGATCGAGTTGGATTTGACTCTGCGAAGGGTTTCCCCTACAATGTACGTACTGATCTTTGCTTCAATCCTCCTAGATTTTGATTAGAAATTTAAATCCTAACCAAGCCGTCCTCCTATCCTACTCCTTCCACTATTTTTTTAAATCCTGTATCTATTTATCTATATATTTTTTTCTGAGGAAATGTACTCGCGGAAAACCCCTCGAAGACTTCCCCATGTTCCATGGATGGTAAGTGGGGTAAATCGTCGGCTCTGATTACAGGCCCTTGCCCCTGGGGAATCAAGAGAGTTGAACCCATGACCAACAACAAGCATGATAAACTCACGTCTGGCTCTAGACCAATTGAGCCAACCCTTGGGGATATCTATCTATCTATCTATATGATGAGTTTGAAATCATTATCATAGTGACTGAAGAAGAATTATTTAAAAAAAAATCATGTGAAGACTTCCTATGTGGATTAAAGCCTTCTGAATTAAAAAACAAGGATTTTGCCTCTCACCAAGCAAGTTCAATTTGTAGGAAATGTGCATAGAAATGCAGTGGTTGCGAAAAGAATGAAACCCAAAACACAACCACCCTAGGGCTACTCCAACCTTTGGCAATACTTGGACATATGTGGCAAGAGATATTAATGGACATATCATAGGGCTCTCTCAATCAGAAGAGAGGGATGTGATTTTTCATTTTTATAATTGTAGATAGAGTTACAAAACATGCTCATTTCTCATTATCAAGAAGTAGTAAAATAGCAGAAATATATGGCAAGGAAAGGTTTCCTGGTTTCCCAAAGGGTATAGTAAATATACGAGATTTCAAACTTGTTAGTTCTTTTTGGACAAAGTTCCCTGAGCATGTCATATTATCCATAGATAGATGGACAAACATAAGTAGTTATCAAACGTGTTGAAACACATCTGCACGTCTTCATATTGGATAAGCAACAAACAAGGGTAAAATTTGCTAGACTTAGTTGAATGGTGGTACAATACCACCTATCAGTGTTGCAAATATCTCCGATTTCTCCCGATATTTCCAAATTTCCCCGAGTTTCAGGTTTCCGATTTGTCCGATATTTTCCAAGTTACTTAGGTCCAAGTTTATTCTTGCTGATATTTGCTGATAATTTCCAATATTTTGCCTGATATTTCACTAAAATGGACACTATCATTGTATAACGAACCTCCTCCAAGAATGTCAGTCACTAAAAACAGCCACAAAGAAAAATACTCAAGTGTCCATAAATCCCATCAACTATGTAGAATGTAAGCCTCCAATTTCAGTGCTCCGTATTGCCATAAATATATTCCACAAAAGCAGTGATAAAGGTCTCCAATTGGGTGCAGCAACCAAGTCAAATATAGGACATGAGAAGCATGAGAAAATGCTCTCAAAGAGGGTGCCTATCTTGGCTTAAAATAAACCTCAACAAGTCATCATCCTGGTATCCAAGGAAGGCTCCTATCTTGGTTTAAAATAGAATCAATCGATTTGAAGAACACACCCTAAAATACACAAGGTCACAAGCTTAAGACTCCTTCAGGCTATGCGCATATATAGGGATGTCAGATGATCATAATTTGTTCTGAACTCTCCTCCAACATCACTGGTACAAGATTGAAAATAGGCTGGAACATAGCTCTCTGTTCCCTGAAGATCAACTTCAGACTCAACACTCAAAACAGCCAACAACATATGCATGAAAGGCACAAACTCTGGGGCAAAGAAAGCACTCAAATCTACAAGTTGTACTATCTGAATTAAGTCTCATACATGCTGAGAATACCTCATAACCATAATGCCTTTACTGCTGGTTTCTAGCTCCTAAAATCTGCATTAATTATCCCTGCTATGAGTTGTGGTCGTAGGCCTGACAGGACGCTGGTACAAGGCTGGAAGATGGTAAAATCAAACCTCAAATATGAGATGGTTGTTCATAACTGTGCCCAAGAAAAATCAAATCAACTGATAAACCTGTAGCCTTCAGAACCCATAATCAACACCTTGTTTGATTTGGAAACAACATATAGAACCTCAAACGAGGTGCACAAGGCAAGTCACAAAGTATGGGTAGAAATGTGCCCTATCAACACGTATTAATACTTATTCCTCAAAACAAATATAGGTCAGCCCTAGATATTTATAAACACAGGTTGGACCCTTCATATTTGTGATTTTCTCACACAGGTTGGCCCAAAAGCAGTGAGAAAGAGGTCTAGGAAAGGCGTCCTTATTCTCAACCTGATTTAGCATGAAGAAAGTTACTGAGATGAGATTGCTTAGGTTGTAAGCGAGTGTCTTTCAGTAATCTTGTTGCTGAGATCTATCTTGCCAACCACTACAAATTCCTTCACAAGCTAATCATGATGAGATTTTCTTCAAATATATCATTCAAACCAAATGGTTACTTCCCTTGTAAGCAAGCATTCAAACAAATGCACCCAGTCTTCAAGAATGATTTCTTTTYTTACACACCAGGCAATCATTGAACCTGACCTCGAACCTCATGCTRAAAGAAGATTGCAGGTACTGCAAACTTAGGTGTTAACAATGTCTTTACAGGAAAGTATCCCTCTGTGGGATGCTACGAACCTCAGGTCTCCAGTCTTCAACCTKCTAGTGAAATATGCACAATTGAAAACAGATCTTGACCTTGACCTCTGACTCCAATCCAGCTTATAACAGCAGAAWTAAGGGGCACCTTTGGACCTGAAAAAACCCCTAAAACTTWCTGTAGACTGAATTTTTATGTCTCCAAGAATATTCAAGACTGACTATGACACAATTCCTGTCTTCAAACATGAGTAAAGGTAAAAGTCAGGCTCGGGGATTTTTGATGACCCCTACATCTTTGATATTGAAAACATGTATGAACCACACTTACTGACTTGGAAATAAATACACCAAAACATCAAACTAGAAACTTGAAAAAAATTGACTCATAACTTAAAGAAAACGAATTTTAACTCACAACACACCAAAAATGATTGAATTGACTCAAACCCAAAACTTAACTTAAAYGCAGACATGAATGACCCATACAACCCTTCATTGACTCAAACCCAAAACTTAACGTAAATGCAGACATGAATGACCCATGTAATTCACTGATTCTACACAACTTATCAGCATAATCACACTTCCAGTGAAGCCAGTCATGGAGTCAGTTGATTCAGAAATATACCCTCATGTTCTTTGTTGCCGCCTTTATACTGTTAGAATATAATGGATGTGCTTGTTTAACCATAGACAATATAGCAATATTGTCACCCAACCATAGGCCGAAGCCACCCCCGAGCACCTTAACCTTGGCAGAGAAAGATTCCGGAAGCAAACCCTAGGCTTAATAGCCAAACAAAGGTGGTGCACCTCTCTCCAAAGATAGCACAACAAGTAAGAATAACAAAAGCTGATCAGAGAGTCCAACCCAGAAAACCGAAAGTGCAGATTGCAGAACTGCCGGCAGCAGCTGCTCCCAAGACTTGCGCACAAACTGGCCAACTGCAGTGCGCACAGGTGTACTTCTGCAGTTCTGAGAATGCTAGCCAAAATGAAGATTGGCCTCCTATATTTATACTGTTTCTGACAGACTGCCTGGGCCGACTTCTCATTCTGGGTGCTAATTTACTTAGTATATAACATTTCCTTTAGCCGACTTCTTCTCTTGGAGGCTAATAACCTAATACAAATCATTCTCTTGAGCCGACTTG
>JASDQU010098813.1:7279-18357 GCA_032191745.1 Picea mariana
TATGATTGTGGGGTAAAGTTGGGATAGTTTTTAAAAGTAGGAGACTTTAGATGGTTAGCTCTTCCTGCACTTTAGAACATTAGTGTAGTCTATAAGGGGTTTTCCCACTACATCACTCAACTTGCTGCCTTGCCTGAGCCTCCTTCTCAGCAAGCTCTTGGATTGTATACTCTATAATAGGCCCTTCCAAGCATTGTTCTACTGTTGCAACTACTTTATCTAACTGTGAAACCTAGCCATCGATCTCCTCGAACACCTTGCAAGCTTCATCCTTCACAGGTTGTAATTTATTTGTTACTTCCATCACGTTACCCTAGAGGGAAGTGATCTATTGATGTACTGTGCACTGCTCCTGGGATCTCTTCATGCTTTCCACTTCTGTGAGTATCTTCATATGCACCTGTAATGAAAATGCTTGTTGATGCACCTCTTGTAACTGAGCCTCTAGCTTATTTGACTCTAGATCCTCTGCGAGGTGTTCATACATCGGGGCACTTCTGTAACTCAATTTTTTACATGTAAAGGCAAGGGATTTTATACTTTCTACTGTGTTTTTGGCAGACTCCTCCCTCTGGTCACGCACCTCCTGCAGGGTCCTCGGCACTATTCGGGCCTCCAGTTCAGCTATCCTAGCCTGAAACTGTTGGAGGGTCTTTGCGAGCTTTACTACTTGAGCTTCAACAGGCTCTTTCTCCTCCTATACCAAGCCTGGAATAGAGATACACACTTTTATTACTGCTTCTTTGACCATGGCCTGCTCTGCGAGCAACTGTTCTTTTTCCTTTTGTAGTTGGGCTTCCCCAACTTTATTTTCCTTCTGAAGCTTCACCTAAAGCTCTACTTTCTCGCTTTCATAGGAAGCTACACTATCTTGCGTTGCTCGTAATTGTACTAGGACTTCATCTTTAACCTTTTGCAAGGCTTTTGTAGCCTTCTCCTTCTCTTCCTGAGCTCTCTGGAACTAATCTTTTGTTGCATCAGCAAGACTTCTTAGTTGGGATGCTCTTTCAACAATCATTTCTCTTTGTTCCCTTCTATATTCCTTCAAACCTACCTCCAATACTTCGACCTATTTTGGAGGTATTCCTTTAAGGTTAACCTCAACATCCAAGTTGGGGCTAGCCTGTAGTGTTGCGAGGGTGGGAAAATTGATGCTATACTGGGGGAGGGTGATCCAAATCCCCGGTTCACCCTACGGAGTTGGTTCGTCGCCCAAGTTTGCAGTCGGTGATGAGTAAGGTGTAGTAGGCACTGCACGGACCAAGCAAATATCCTGTTGCACTTCCTTCAACTCCCTCTCAATCCTTTCATATAACTCCACATGTTTCTCTTCATATCTCTGCAACATGTCTTCAGAGGTGTCCTCCATAGCTCCGCGGACTAGACTAATGTCGTCCTTAGTGAGAGTGGCTTCCAATTTTTGCTTATTGGCATGCATTTTATTCCTTGTTGAAGGTTTCTTTGGAGTAACTTTCCTCTTTTGTGGGGCACTGTCACAACGGGGGGATATTCAGGTGGTGGGTTGCTAGATCCTATGAATGGTGGTGTAGATTCTCCTCATCCTTTCTCTTCTTCTCCTTCATCTACTCCTTCATGTCCTTCTTCTTTATCTTCTCCTCCTCCTCACGAGCTAGACCCTCTATCTCTAGAGGTTTCCTCTTCTTCCTCTTCGTCACTCTCTATGTCATGTACTTCCACCTTCTTTTTTCTTTTCCTCTACTTCTTCCTCCCACTAGACTATCCGACATGTTCATATTGCGTAACCATCAGGATTCCTATAGTATCAATGTCAGATAACTATGCATCGGTGACAGGTACAAGAAATGATTTTGGTCAACCCTTTATAATCTCTTCCATACCTGCATCTGTGAGCTTATAGTATGACTGCAATCTTTCCTGGTGCTCATCTCTTCGCACGGTGATGTAAATCAAATGGGGATCAACGTGAAACTTTTCTATGGTCTGGTACTGATGCAGGGTATGCGGTTTCATATGAGGGAATGCTTCAATGGATACTTTCAACTAATGATAATATCTGTGAAAAATGACATTGGACTTCCACTTCTTCATCATGTCATTGATATACCATAGGGTGGAAAACTGAGCGGCTAGGGGCTCTATAGGTTTAATCTCTGAGAAAGTAGCGCCTTTAGGCATCTGCCAAGCCACAAATGCAATCAGGATGATCAACCAACTTAAGTGAAACTCATATCCCAAGTCTTGGGCTTCACGAAAATATTTTTATAACTAGTTGACGAGGTAGTTTGCCCAGTTCATCTGTAGACCCTCCACACACTATCCTGTGAGGTCCATCACGAACCTGGTGACCTGTGTGGGGTGGTTATTCCTCACTATCTTTCCAGCTAAATAAGAAAGGTGCACTGCACCATCCTGTATGGAGGCTACCTTGTAACCTTGCTTCCCCTTTTCTACCTCTCCATAGGCTTCTTTGATGCACTGTGCTAAAGAACAGTCTGAGGTCTTCCCTAGGTAGAACTGTTGTGGGTAGAGACCCTTCAAACTTAAACTTGTGATCCCATAGATCAATGTTGAATCCACAGTAATTCTTCTGTCAAGCCATATATATCCGCCATGATAGCATGAAAGAAGGATTTTAACGCAAGCGTTAACCTCCTGGTGGCAACCAAAATGTGGAATCTTCATTATGTTTAATATGGTTGACTATGCCAAATCCTTGATCCATGGATGCGGGGCGAGTCAAGGTTTCATTTTGGTTGTATTCATTAAATAATGGTGAGGAGATAGCATGGCATAGTTCCTCTGGTCTCCTAAGTTGAAGTCATTGTGCTTCAATAGCGGGATCTGCCCTAACAAACTCCCTACTATGTGAATTCCTTTTGGAATGTACGCAATGAACATGGAGTACTCGAAATCACAAGGGATATTTTCGCGGTTAATGGTTCCAGCCAGAGGCAAAATATACTCAGGCAATACTGATCGGATTTTATTCGTGTTAGCTAGATCACTACGATTCTTACTTCTTTGTTCAGTTACGAGGTTGATGCGGGTGGAACGACATTTGATCAAAGGGGAAGCCTGCAGTCCCCTAGTTAATGACACTTGAATACCTTCAGATACAGTTCTGTCATCCATGATTTTCCTAACAACTTCATCGACATAATTCTCAAAGTTGTTAGGTCCGCCCAACATTCTAGTTTTTAATAGACAGTGGATAGACAAATGGACAGGCGAGGTATACTTTTAGATAATGACAGACAACACAGTTTGACACTTGGACAGTTCTTGACTTAACTCAGTGAGTCACAGGTAGAAAAAAGTGGTCCCAGCTCCATGATCGATGAGTTAAATAAGTGGGGCGACGTGACGGATCTTCCAACAGACATGAACTAGAGTTAAATGCTTCCATTAATGTAAATCTAGTTGTTATGGTGCGGTCTCAACGTCCAAAAGAAGTCTATAAACCCATAAATGTGTTTCCTAACCCATATCCATTCTGGAGCATCATTCTAATGGTCAAGGCACCTCCAACGGTTATATAACTTTTCCAGGGCGAAGTCCAAATCTACACAGACCTGTTGTTCCATCGAGGTTCAAGCCCTGCGAACCTACCTCCTGCAAGGTTTTGGTCTACGAAGTCTTCCATCTGGTTTCCTTAACTTCTTGTAGATTTTCCAACTTAGCCTTCTTTTTATTGAGCTTCCTTGCCTTCTTTCCTGTTATTTGAGTCTCTTTAATTGTTTTTGGAATCCTCTTTCCATTTTTATTATTATCTTCCCTTAGCGTAGTGGCTTCGCACTGTTAATATCCCTTTTCTTAACACTTCCTGAGTGGGCACACTTCTCTCTTGGATAGATAGGTCCTTCAAGCCTTCTTGCATTCTTTCAACCTTGATAGCTAAATATTTTTCTCTATGTCCCTCCTACGTTGTTACTTTACTCTGTTGCTTCGACTTATCCTCTCGTTCTTCTCTTAGTTGGTCTAATTTCCTAGCTATGAGATCCCTTAATTCTTGATTTTTCTTTTCTACAGCTTCTTCCTATACTTTCCTTCTAATCTGATCCTTCTCAATCCAAGTCTTACCTAACAAAAGTGGGAAAGGGGCATTGTCCTCGACAAACCTAATGACTTCAAATTCTTCTTCAGTTAATGTTCCATGAACAATAATAGGTATAGTAGTTACTCTTCCACATAAAGTTATAATATTTCCCTTAAACAAGCCTATCCTTCCTAAAGAAGGTGCCACAGTAGGCTTTCCCAAAACTTCCCAAGTTTCTTCTGTCATAATCTTCACTTGTGTTTCTTCATACAATACTATACAGTCTATGTCGAAGTATTTTATTCTTGCACTTATGCGTTGTTTTTATTTCAGGCTTTCTGGTAAACTGACATCTTTATGAACATCCATCATTTCTTACAACTGTAATAACATAGACTTCCTCTGACCTTTTCTTTTTATGAATTTATAACATACCCTTAGTCTCTTGACTCTTTTCGTAATTTTATTTCTTATGTCCCTCCCTTCAACTTTAGCAATAATCCTTGGACAATCCTCAACCTTATGACCAACAACCTTACAACAAAGAAAAATAGGGCCTTCCTCAGGGAATTCCTTAGCAATATGTCCCGGCCTTATGCAATTATAAAACAAATTCAATCCTCTTTTTCTCTTAAATGTTCCCCAATATTTTATGTACTGCGCACTTCCCTTAGGATCATAATGTTGGACCTGCAATCTGCAAAAAATCGTTCTAGGTTCCTGCATCCACTTATTAGTCCAAAAATTATTTATATGGATAGGAATAACATATATTTATTAATTTCAATTAAATTTACTCAAATCAACTCTTTCTTTCAACTGTGCCCTAGCCTTCATACTAGGACATAATCTATTAAACATACTTAATTTCATGCTTTCAAAACAAAAAATTTCACTTGTCTTTATCTTACCAAAGCACAAATCTTGCCTCTTTTAGAATCTCACTTATTTTCTTCAGAACAAATTACTTTCTTGACACAAAGCTTCACAATTCAAGTAGAGTATTGTTCACTTTAGCAACAGACCTATGCACAAATTTTTTTTTTTTTACTTCAGTTCCCAACAATCACAGTTTCGGGTCCCGACAATCACAATTCCAAGTCCTGGAAATGGAACCATTTGTTGGCACAGGGGCAGAATAGGGTTCAATGCTTAACAGTGCACCAACAAAACCTCAACTACCATCCCTTTCAGAAACACCTATGAAGCAGGCGAAGTCTCACTCGAGGTAGAAGCAGGGGGGGTTATAGGACGCCGGTGTTTGTAACCAGGCTGGGACACAATTCTGTGATAAGAGCACTTAGCATAATCTTTTTTTAACGCTTAGGAAGTGAAAATGCATTAGTTTATTAACATCATTAACACCACAGAGCATAATCAAATATAGATAAGAGCAGTAACAACAAGTGATTATGCACCCTAAGTACTTAGCACTTAGCACTGTGCGTTAAGTCTAGAATTCATTTACCCTTTAACATAAGTAAAGTACTTAAGAAACAAAATATATATTCATTACACATCATAATCAAAGCACCAAGCAAATGCATAACAAAAATGACACTGCACAAAGAAAACCATGAGACACTAGATATATGTGGTTCACCCCAGGGTGGGGCTATGTCCACAAACTGCTTCGCCCTTTTATTATTTGCCAAAATATTACATCCAGAAACTCCTGTGCACTAAGCCACAGAGTCGAGATTCGCACAAGATAGGAGATTTGCGCATTAAGCACTAGATCATCCTTGTTTACCTTCCAAAAATTGGTCAAATGCATAGAGCCAAAATCTCTTATCATGGCACTTAGCACCTACTCCACACTCAGCATCACAAGCACTAAGAAAAGTCTACAAAATCATAGTCGAGCACAAAGCCTTGACCACCTACATTCCTTCGCACACAGAACTACTTCTTCTACAATACATTCCTCTTTATTTATACTTTACAAAATCTTACAATAAGGCCTAAACATGGGGAAAACCCATGGGACAACATCCCATAAACCTGTTACAAAACCCATAAGACCCCTTACTGGGTCCATATAACCCTCAAAATAGGTGAGATACACGATCTCAACTCCTCCTGGGCGCTCCTACTTCAACCAATGTGTCAAAGTCCAAAAGTGGGCCAAAACCTCCAAAACTAACCAAAGTTTCCCCAAAACTTGGTGGAGGGCAACAACATGAAAAATTCAAAGGTAAAATGATGACATCAACATAGTACTGGATGACATCAGTAGCGATACGTGGAAAATGTTTGTATAATAGTGATGTGGCAAGTTTCATCAACAGTTGAGTTGGCATCTAAGTGGTATAGTTATTTAATGACACATGGAATTTGAACAACCAATGAGAAGTTTCCATGTGGTAGCTTCCCATTGGCTATTATAGGTTAATGTGTATAATTTTTTTGGATTAAACAGAGTTTAACCACATGACCTCCATAGCCACCAAAGTCTTAACATACCCTCCACAACCAACAAGCCATATGATGGGTCTTAACCTACATATGGCCTATAAAATATTTAAATTGATGTTAAGTTTCATATAGGGGGAAAGGGGTCGAAGGCTAGCCCCCAGCCCCTGGTCATTGTATATACCATACAACTTCACACCTTTCAATGTGGGGATGTTAACACTTATTTCAAAAGAGTTGGTATACCACATGCACTATATACTATATATATAGTATATAGTTAACAACTATATAATATATATATTATTTACCATGAATTTAAAATTAAAACCAACTAACGTATGTAACCAATGTATATGCATGAAGCGGAATTGAACGTTTACCTCTGCTATAATAATGGATGATTTTAACCATCACACCAACACGCCCACATTTAGAAGGATTCCTCTAAGTTTAGTAAATAAGTTGCAGCTAATTCGGGAGGAGGTTTTGAAGGTCGAACCTATATATGGGCACACATTATGATACACACAATATGAGACTATACAAATCCCAAGGTCTGCACAAATATTGAAACATATATTTTGAGACATGGCATGGATCCCGAGACTATACGGATGGTATGAAAGTACATGCAAGTACAATCTTAGTTGGTGTTGCATCGTAAAGTGTGCCAAATGGTACTTTGACATAATTTCAAGTGTTTTATATCAATTCTTCATGATTTTTCACAAGGATCATGAATATGAGGTATTTTTTTTTTATTTAAGGTTACTTGTAAAAAAAATTCTCAATTTGTTATTAATGAGCATTTAATGCATTGTTTTTTGTAATAAAGAGCGTGAAATTGAGCTAGTTTGGAAATTGGTCGACTTTATAGTCAAAAGTTCCATAATTTTGCAAGGATTTCAATGGTGATGTCATTTTCTTGTTTTTAGCAATGGAATTTAAGAGAATCCATTACATTGGCATATTTGAGTCATTTTACATGTGATTTTGATACTTGAGATGAAGACAGTTTTCATTCGATTGAATGGAACTTAAAAATGAAACAAAAGTATGTAATTTGAGTTATTTTATTTTTTGTTGTGTCATCTCACTTTCATCAAGAAATATGATCTTCGGTTTATGAGTTTTTGGGTAAAAATCACATCATCAGAATTCTGCAAACCACCCCAATATGATCAATAAATTATTCTGGATCAAGTTAGATACTACATGTATACAAGTAAAGAAATAAGTGGCGTGTAAGGATTTTCATATTAGGATGGTATTAGAGCTAGTTTTGGTGTCTGTTGCAAGTTGTTGTTGTGATGAGATAGAGGTGTTCAATTGGTGAAGATATTGAAGGCTCTTTTCAAGAAAATAAGATGATTAAAGTTCTTATGAAATTGATGTTGCAAAAGAACATTAATCAAAAAATACAAAGAGAGAATTATGAGTTAAGAATGCAGTTGCAAGCTCTTGAGGAAGAGAAGAAAAGGATGAAAGATAGATTGTTATGTAATGAAAATTTCCACAGGAGTATTTTCATGAACTAGAGAGAAAGTTGCAGATGGCACCATCAATCAGTGAAGTTGGACAAGCAGAGAATGAGATAGTCTCTCTTGCACTATCTCCTTCAAAGAATATGATCGAGAAAGAAGACTCTTCATATTATTCTTTGTCCCATCAATATGGAGAGTGATCAAGGGTATATGAAGAAAAGAGAACTTTAGATGAAGAATTCCTACATAAGAAATTGGCCTTATCTTCCATTTCAGAGAAGAGTAACATGTGTAAGTCATCCCCAGGGAAAGATGTGCATGCTACATGAGAAGAAATGAAGACTTTTCCCACTGGAAAATGGTTAAGTTGTCAATGTGCTTCCTGTGGAACTAGAAACCATGATGTGGATAAGTATATGAGAAGACAGTCTATGCGAGTAAATCCCTCCAAGAAGAAGGTGGATCATTTCTCAAGTCAAAGGAAAAGGAGGAATGATAAGAAGGGATCGTGGAACAAGAAGATTTTCTCTTATTTTGGTAAGAGTGGACACTATATTGAGAAGTGATAGACACTTTACCCACACTTATGTCCGAAGCAGAACATGAAATATGTAAAGAAACTTGCTAGAAGACAAGCAATAGCTCCAGATGAAGTTAATAGTCTTACTAAAAGTCTTGGGAAAGAATAATTCCTAATGGTTTGTCTTGGAAAAGTGATTTATCAATACATTGAAGAATCGTTCATGGGCAATGTATCATCTCTCCACATGACCAAGATGAGATCAATATTTTTTACTTTCTCAGAATCTGACACAGATTGCTTTGTGGGATATGGAACCAACACCAGACAAGAAATAGGAGGGTATGGATATGCAATATTCCATCTTGAGTCAAGAGGATTTATGGGAATCGAACATATGTTTCATGTTTCATAATTAAAGGTAAACCTACTGTCAGTTACAACATTTGAGGATGATCGTTACATAGTCACATTTCAAAATGGTGAAGTACTTTTATATTCAATGGAATCTACTCCAGACACATAAATGGTACTTGGCATTTGCAAGGAGAGGTTATATAGGTTACTGGGAAGACCAATAGTTTTGTCTAATGGTTACTTGAATTCGACATTAGATTCAATGTCAAATTCAGCATCAACATCAGAGGCATTGTGATGCAGGAGCATCTCTCCATTTAGCCAGCCAACCAGCCACGTCAGAGTGCACGCATTCAAAGGATGAAGGGAGGTGCAGCCTCATTTATATTTGTATTGAATGTAATTAAATGGTGTAGGCTGGTGAGCCATAGGAAGATGTGCTTATATAGGCGATGTTTAGGATCGGCCTTTATGGTAGATCTGGCTGAGATCTAGTTCTGGATAGTAGACTAGACAACCCATTTATTGTAATTGATTGTAAATTAATTAGAGTAGGTAAATCCTGGAGGGAAGCGCTAAGAGAACCTCAGGTAAAAGAGATAGAGAGATCTCATTTTGAGAGAGAGAGAGGTACATGTACATAGAAGGCATGTAGAGCTGAGGAGAGCTCGGGGAACACCTTGTAGACATACAGGCATTTGCCAATTGTTAATATATGAACAGAGAGCAGTTTTTCTTACATGATATTCTGTTTATGTGTGTGCATGTAAGTGTTCTCCTTATGCTGTAATTATATGTTGTTATTATACCTTTGCAGGGAGTGTGTTTGATTTCAGGTCTGAGAGGTCTTTGAGGGTTCATGCCAGGAGGGCGTGACAAAGTGTTGAGACTCTGAATACTAGTGCATTGAGGATGCACTTCTGAACTCGTGAGGAGTCAGACGAAGACGTGCTGAGGGCACAGCCTTGAAGACAAATAATTCATGCAGAAGGAGGACTTTGGGGTTGTTGAACACCTCAATAGTCAAGGCAGTGTAGCTGAGACACTGTTTTCGACAGAACCTTTGAGAAGCTCTGTAGGAGCTCTACCAAGAGGGTATTGAGTGGGTGTAAGGAGGAACTCTGCTGTGAGTTCTAGAAGGACCAGAATTCTGTCGAGGATTCTGAGAAGTTCTGTCTAGAGGACATCGAGCGAAGTGCATGAATGCACAGGAAAACATAGTTGTTGGGTGTTCTGTGGCAGCGAAGCTCCGCCAGGAGGGCGTCGAGGAAGGTTGTAGACATACACGAGGAGGAAGGAACTCTTTGAGTTCTATTATTTGAAGGAAGCATCCACTGAGGGAGCTTTAATTGGGGTTACTGAATACCCAAAAGACTCATCGAGGAGGCGCTTGAGAAAAAGGAGAGCAGGAGGCATCCATATTCCCATCTGCGGGAGAGAGAGAAGAAAACGCAAGCTTCTGTAGAGGTCGAAGCTACAAGAGAGGCCAGGACAGATAGCATTTGCGTGCAAGGACCCTGCAAGGAGAGTGCAGAGGTCAAAATTGAATCCTTTGAGGATTCAAGGGGAAAGCTCAGGAGGGATAGTTCCGTGGTGAAGACTTTGGGAGCAGACCCAGGAGGAGCTCGAACCGAGAGAAGTTTTGGAGTGGAAAAATTCTCCAAGGAGGTGGATCAACGAACAGGATTCGCGTCGGAGGATCATGAGATCCCGCTGACCGTCGGATCGTGGAGAAGTTGTGCAGAAGTTAACCCTTAGGCGCAGGAGGGAACCGGCCATCGGATTTCGGCATATCAGGCTTCGGCATTTGACGAAGCAAGAGTTTCATATTCTTTGAAATCGCGAGTTGCAATTCCCTGAATTGATCAGAGCCATTGATCATCAGGGGGATAGGTGGCACGCGATCCCGAGAAGTCGGCAAATCAGGGTTCGGCGTTCGGAGAAATCTCTATGAATTAAAAGCAGACATAGAGAAGATGGAACTGCGGATGCGGCAGGATAGGAGGAGGAGACGACTGCACGAATTGCCAATGGAGAAGGCAAAAGCGAAATGGCCAGTCAAGAAGCTGATGGTCATAGGACAGCATAGGCTATTGAAAAGATGGCTGAGGTACGCTGAGAACCTCAGGGCCATAGAAGAAGACATGATTTGTTACTGTTGGCTAGAGACAGGACCAAGTCTCGATGGTGATGATGATGATTGGGATAAATTGGAATCAGCTGATGGTTTCAAATACTGCCGGTTGGGCAGAAAGGAAGAAATTCCAGTTTGCCAGGAGGG
>JASDQU010098815.1:6575-21382 GCA_032191745.1 Picea mariana
GCCTATTTGGGCTCAAGTTTCTCTCACTAACGTCGATTTGTTAGACTTAGTCTTGCCTTCTGACGAAGCAGTAATCGAAGAAATGACTAGTCCAGACAAACCTTGGGAAGATCTTCATCACAGATCATACTTTATCCTAGAGTTAAGCTGAATCGAAGTAGAAGAATTCACCGTTACCATGACGGGAGATCAGCCATGTCCTATTAATCTTTTAGCTACATAGGAAATTTATGCTGAGGGTAATATGGTGACTATCGTTGAAACTATACCCATCAACATCTCCCAAAACCATGGCATTGTGGAGAATGTCTTCGTCAGAGTGGATTTCTCCCCCGAAGAGATTCAAATTTACATGGATCTTTTCAAAGAATTATGTGACGTTTTTGCCTGGTCTTATGAGGAAATGCCAGGTATCGATCCGAAAATAGTTGAACATGAAATCACAATGTATCCTGATGCCAAGCTTGTTCAACAAAAAATTCATCCAGTCAATCCTAAGAAAGCAGTAGCTATCAAGATTGAGGTTGAGAAATTGCTAAAGGCAGGTTTTATTTATCCTATCCATTTGACTCAATGGGTGTCAAACCCTGTGCCGGTCAATTAAAAAAAAGGCACGATTCATGTATGTACCAATTTCCGTGATTTGAACAAGGTATGTCCCAAAGATAATTTTCCAACACCATTCATTGACCAGATCATTGATGAATGTGCCAGTTGAGAAGCCTTTTTGTTCACGGATGGTTTTTCGGGATATAATCAAATCCAAATCAAACCTGAAGACCAACACAAAATGACATTCATTTGTCCGTGGGGTACATTTGCATATTGTAAGATGCCTTTTGGCCTTAAAAGTGCTGGAGACACATTCCACCGGGTCATGTCTTTTGCTTTTCATGAACTCAAACATATAGTCGAGGCCTATTTAGATGATTTAGCATCACGCTCTCGCAAGCGAACCGATCATCCCACGCACCTTAGACAAATCTTCGAACGCTGTCGCTACTTCAGGATTTGCTTGAATCCAAACAAGTGTAGCTTCTGCGTAACATCGAGACATTTGTTAGGTATCATCATATCAACAAAAGGGATCATGGTCGATCCTCTTAAGGTGGAGGCAATAATCCAGTTGCCCCCCCACGCACAATCTTACAACTTTAGAGTCTACAAGGCTAGGTGAACTTCTTACGATGCTTCATCGCCAACTATGCCGAAATCACCAAGGGTTTATGCATTTACTAAAGAAAGACGTTCCCTTTTTCTGGGATGAAGCCGCTCAACGCTCTTTTGATGCATTGAAACACGCCCTCACAACCGCACCTCTGCTATGACCACCTAACTATAACAAATATTTCTTATTATATCTGGCTACTGTAGAGTCAACCATAGGCATGGTTTTAGTTCAGGAAGATGATTGATTTTCAGAGTACGTGATCTATTACCTGAGCCGAGGCCTTGTAGGACCGCAACTCAATTATTCTCATATCGAAAAAATTGCGTTGGCAGCAGTTCATGTTGTTCAACGGTTCCGTCACTATGCTCTGTTTCGCAAGACCATCATCATTGTAGTTGTAAATCCATTCCAGTACATGTTGACATGACAAGTTATAGGCAAAAAAATTAGTAGATGGATAGTCATCCTCCAAGAATTTGACTTAGACTTCATTTCAGCAATGTTCAAGAAGTCATTGGTCTTCGCAGAGCTTATTTAAGAACTTCCGGTTGAGTCAGGTGACGTTGTGCCTTAGAAATCACCTATTCGGGGGGATATGTTTTTGATTGCATCTTTAGACCCCTAGTATGGATATATACTTATCTATCTTCAGACTTTGAAGTGCCCCACCTCTGCATCTCGTGACGAGCATCGGCGGATACGCCATCAGGCTAAGAATTATCTCATACTCGATGATACGTTGTATCGGAGAGGTGTAGACTGCATCTTGCGTCGATGTCTCACTCATGAGGAGGCCATCATAGTGCTCAATGATTTCCATACTGGAGCTTGTGGTGTTCATTTATCTGGGTTGGCAACAACCCAAAAGATTCTACGAGCAGGTTACTTCTGGCCAACACTTATCAAAGATTGTATCGAATCGGTCAAGAACTTCCATCCATGCCAAATCTTCTCTCGGAAGATGAGGGCACATCCCGCTCCTATGTTTCCTTTCATCACAGTTGGTCCCTTCACTAAGTGGGGAATTGATTACACTACATGAAAACCCCTTGTCAGCAAGGGGGCACCACTATATCATCATAGTTGTCGAGTACTTCACTAAGTGAGTCAAATCTATGCCAACGTTTAAAGATGATGGAGAGACTACAACTCTCTTCTTATTCAACCATATCATAGCAAGGTTCGGTGTCCCGAGAGAGATTGTCACTGACAATGTGTTGGCAACCATTTCACATTTTTATTCTATCCTAACAAGATGCCTACCCAAGTGTTTTGGAACCCTTGATTTTCATCGCAATCTTTGAATAAAATGACACTATTATTTCACACATTTGCACACCTTCCTTTACTCTTGTTTTCATGACTACAAGCGTGAAAACTTTGATTTCAAAGTCACATTAAAATCGTCACTTGATTATTATGGTCACTCTTGTCTATGTGTTCATTGCATTTCCAATTCATTTATGTTCACAATTGGAAAGACTCCAAGATCTTTACTCATTTGGCATTCTTTAATTGTTAATATGATTTCATTTTTATAAGATTGTGATGATATTATAATGACTATCATTGAGTCCTTAATACATTGGTGGTTTGATGTTCTATAGTCTTTCATTGATTTCCTTGACACATTGGTTTCATGAAAACATTGACGTTGTGGTTAGAACCTTGGTGTAATCATTTCATACAACACATATTTGATATGATCGAACCCTTGGTGTTGATTTCGAACCATTGTTTTGGTTTTAAAACTATGCTAAAACTATTGCTTGCGCAAATGTTTGGTCGACTTACCATAGATTTCATTAATTGTTTGAATGGCATGGTTTTTAACATATGCAATAGTGATTTGAATCTCTATATGCGCCATCAGTTGTACATTGAGAAATGACTATTTTTCATGGGTTGATCTAGCTTCACCACCCTCGCACACTTGGGCATTAATGCCTTCCCCCTATTCTGGGTTAACTCTGTTGTTTTCGGGTAAGCCTGTGAGCTTTTCGATCCGGTGTATACTCTGTTCAAACCCTTGCCTGTTCACCCAGCTCACTGTGTGCTCTCGTCTATGGAACCTATGGTGCGCATAGAGCCAAATGGTAGCCAAACACTCTTGTTGTTTGACAATGCTCGTAAGGATTTGGAAAATGGTGGTTGGTTGGTGTTTATCCAAAGGTTTGAGGGTTTCAACCTTTCGGTTGCCCAACAATTCGCCCTCACCTTCAACGGATGCAGGGCTAAGGTCAGATACATACAGCTCGAGCTAAATGAGGAATTCGTAAGCTCAGCTATAGGACTACCAGCTACAAGGAAAAGGTGGCTTAAAAATTCTAAAGTAGACGAGGTGTCACGGCCGCTCCTATTCACATCAAGGAAGATTGTTTCCTATGATACAGGTATTCCTATCACTACCCTCAAACCCAGGTGGCACAATCTTTTGGCAATTGTTAAACAGTTTGTGACCTGCGGAGGTCATTATGGCTTGGTATTTCTGTATCATCTTTGGTTATTGATGAATTTTATAGGCTACCCTTTGAATATGCCACATTATCTCTTGCATAGTCTTTACAAAATGTCCAAAAGATTCAAGCGTAAGAAGGATGATAGTAGCCTTTTTCATCACTGCTTGATCAAACTTATTATCGTTCACCATTTGAGCCTTAGCGGTGATTGTTGGCAAGCCTTCCTATCTAGGAATGGATTTGCCACCCCCGAGTCTGTCCAAGTGGACAAGGTTGTGGTTACTGAAAATCTGGTTGGACCAGCCGTGCCACTTCATATCCTTCTACCCCCTATCAAACCCTCAGATTGCCCCAACATGGACCTACCTGATACCGTGGTCGACCCGTGTGCTAAAGAAAATGCTAAGGCTTTCAAAAGGACTGTGAGGAAGAAAGGAAGAGGCAATACTACTGTCAATAGTAAAGGTAAGAAAAATGCTTGATGTATATCAAGATGTGCTAGGAACAAATCCAAGACAAACGTTGACCAGAAGCCAATAGTGCTGAGCGAGGACTCAGACTCTGAAATTGAACGATTCTTGACTGAGGAATACCCCTATACCCATGGCCTCTGCTCTAAGGAACCCTATGACTATATCTCCAACTTACCTCCGTGCCTCAAAAACGACCGAAACTACCCGGGAATCAAGCTACACAAGGAAACCCCTGGTGACTTGAACAAACCCTCACCTGTGATGCCAAAGCCCAATCAATCACCATGTATCCAATGTAATGCTTGGCTATAATGTTATTACATCGACGATCCCCTGTTGCAATCAAAGATCAAATCATTAGAGGAACGGGTGACAGTCGTGTCAAAGAAGAATGACAGGCTACAAGCCAACGAGAAGAAACAAAAAACCACTAGTTCAATTGTCTTCAGAAATGTCGAAGCAGCAACGGCCTTTGTCAATTCAAAATTATCATGATCGAAGCATTTTCTTAATGCCCAAGTATGTGTTTCAACATCGATTTTGTTTTATGAACTTGTTTGAATTAATATAATGGATTGGGTTTGCTTTCAATTAGCTCTGTTGTTTTTTAATAGATTCAAAACAATTATCAGAAATAATTTCGTTATGAATCATGTATGGAAGATTTGTTTTGCTAAACTCGGACATAGCTACGATTTAGTTAATGCGATTTTATTATTCTTAGATTAGTATAAACGGTTGATTGTTTCTGAGTCGGTTTGATTTAGGATAGTCGATTGGGGTTTGCTTTAGATTAATCCTGTTTGTTTTTAATAGATTCAAAACAATCCTGTTGATTTCGATTTACCAGAAACGATTTTGTTTCATTTTGTATAAATATTCTCGTTTGGATTTTGATTGCATCCGACCTGTACAGGATATTTATTTGCTAAAATCAGACACAGCTATGTTTTAGATTGGTACGAATTTGTTGTTGTTGGATTGTGTCGGCTCTGAGTTAGTTCAATTTATTTCTTATGGTTTGATTTTGAAATGATTCTGTATGCTTGAATTGGCATGATCCTTTACATATGCAATGCATCAATATCAGTGATTGGTTTGATAAATATAATGTAATCTATTAAATCGAAAAAAACAACTCTGTTAGTTTTGTATTTAAAATGATTTTGTTAATGGTTGAGTCGACATAAATTATTGCATGAAAAACTTACTTGATCGGTTACAGTTTGTGTCAATTCAAATTCATTCACATTTCATTGGTTTCGGATTGTCTAAATGATTGTGTCGGCACCAAATCGGTGCGATTCATTCCTGTTTGATTTGATTCGCAAACAATGTTGTGTGCCTTGAATTAGCGTGAGTTGGATTAAATTCAAAGTTAGATTTGATATGGCTCTGTTAGTTTGGATTTAAACTATTCTGTTGAGTGTTGGATTGACATATTATGTCTATATTAAATTCTTATCAGAGATTTTCTTGATATTCATTTAGGGTCTGTTTCAATTGAAATAGATTCAAACAAGATTTCATTTGCCATCGATTAGCATAGAAGTTGTGGTTTAAATGATTCGTTTTGTTTTCAATTAGGAATTAAAAGATTTGAATATATTTATGTTAGCATTTCATTGATTTAAAATGATTCTGTGCTTAAATTAGACCATCTACAGAATTGCAAGATTCTGTAGCTAGTCTTAAAATTTAGATTTTTGTTAGTTTTATCAATAAAATATCCTCTAAACTTGTCTATTCTTGTCCACTTTCAGGTGCATACGAATTTCAATGATCAATTGGGCATGCTGTGGCAGTTTAGGAGATACTTTTGTGATATAGTTTTGTTATAGGTTATTAGCTTTAGTCAAGAATAGAGACTTGGGAGATTATTCCTAGATTTTTTGTAAACTGTTTTTGACAATTTCCACAGGGATGTTTTACCATGTGGTCTTTAAATACTTGTTATTTTTTTTAATAGACCCATCATCATCATGGTTGGGAGAACTAGACTATGGATTTATAATACAGACTGGGATGAAAGTTGATGTCTTGTAACATCTTTATCTTTCAATATATCAAACTTTTATTTCAAGTTTTCTTCATATCAGTTTGCAATTAATTATCGACTACTTTAGCTATAGTAATTCGTTGCAGGTTGATGTGATTTGGTTTACGTGTCGTCCATATCTGATTTCTCTTATTTTAAAATACAACAATTACCTTGCTTCAATTTAATGAATTAAAGGTTTATCTTCTTCATTAAATGAATCATTTCGTACAAATCTTTGCAAACAGATTTATCTAAATGTGATGATTCGTAAATTATAAGATTGATGTAATTTTTTATGTCTTGTTTGTCCTGTCATTTATATTTGAAGAGCACAACTTCTTCCTATTTACGAGAAGCTTGTGGAGAATCTGGTGCGGGTTTCCTCCCACCAAACAACTAAATCAACTATTGCATACAGGACAAACCTGAACCGTTACTTCAGGTCAGCTTGCTATTTGTTATTTAATAGTTAATTTATTAGTGTTTTTTAAGTAGTTTAGATAGATAGATATATAGCTTAGATTTATAGTTAGAATTATTATTTTAGTTTCTTAGCTTAGATAGTTTTTATTTAATTTCTTTCTCATAAAATTATAAAAATCAAAAAACAATGGTTTCGCTGTCTTAGGACAGTTTACAAATGATTTTTGCAGGTTTTCATTTAAATCTGTAATCTGTAAATATTGTATATTTGTAATTGGATCTAATTCTGTTGATAATTGAACGTTTAATTTTATAGAATTATTGCCATATAGTATAGATAATAGACTGTATATATTTATTTCAGATTTGTTTATTAGTTTGCTTTATTTATTTTTTGTTTTCTTTAAATTAGTTCTTTTAGTTAATTTTCTTTCGTTTTCCTAGGACTTAGATTAGCTAACGGAGCTGCTAAACCCGTCAGGGTGGATCATCCCAAATGACTTGGGTTATTTAGACAACCCTGGACTGGATCCACTCTTCCAGTTGGCGAGCGTTCAATTTCGCCCGTCAACAAATGGTGCTAGAAGGAGGGCCTGAAATTTATTAATGGCACGAGGCGGTCGCAAGACTCCTCCACCACCTAACCACTCACCTATAGTGACAAGAATTCATTCAAACGACAACATTCCCCCTCAAACAGCAACCACATCAAACGACGATCCACGGATCACAGTCGAACCAACAACCCCAAATCCTATAGGCGGTGACATACAAGAGATTGTCCACCAAAATCTCATATGAACACATAGTGCCCTAGCCCGTTAGAGGCAACCAAATTGACCTTTGGACCAACCTTTAGATTTCTATGATATTAGAGAACAACTCAGAGTCACTAACCTCACTGTGAACCCTACAGATCCAATCCTCACTCTTGCTGCAGGGGGATCTGGAATACCATCCTCACCACCTCCATCATCTCCTTCTTCGGGAGAAGACTCTTCTGACAAAGGTAGTTCTCCTTCTCAGCCTTCCACGTTGCCTACACCAATGGCCAACCAGAACAATCCTGCTAGACCTTGGCTCAACCAGGATGCAGTAGTCGTACTTAGGGCTCAGCATCCCTTACCCAAACATCCGAAGAAGTGGCTTCCCAAGTTTGACCCTAACTCTAAACAGATCGTTGAAGATCACATTAAAAAGTATATATTAGCCATTAGACTCCGCAATGTCGAGCATGAAGACATAGTCTGTAGGTTGTTCCCCTACACTTTCGAGGGCAATGCATCTAGTTGGTACTTTGCCCAACAACCCCATACCATCGTGTCTTGGGAAAAGTTTGAATCCTACTTTTTGGAAAAGTTTGGAGATGATAAAACTCTAGAAGTTCTAGTTATGGAGCTTTCTAGCTTAAGAATGAACCCAAAAGAGAAAATTTAAGACTTTAATCAAATATTCTTAACACTTAAGAACCGAATCCCGATAGGTTCTATGCCTACCGAGAATCTTATCATAGCATACTATGCTAAAGCCCTGCATCAAAGTATAGCTATTTGGGTTAAACGATCTAAGAAATCCACGTTGTTAGAGGCCTTCGAAGAGGCCAACCAGATTGAAAAAGACATCCTTAGTTTAAAAGACACTACTAGCAATGAAACAGAAACTAGTTCATCTTCCAAAAAGAAGATCGAAATCCTCCCTAGACCTACTCAAAATAAATCACAACCTAAAAGCTTAGATTTAGAAAACCTAACTAAAGTCATTCAAAAACTGTCGAATCAAGTTATAGATTTGAAGAGGACGATCGAAGAAGCTTCTTCGAGCAAAGGGCCTTACAAACCCCCATTCAAGAAGCCTTTTCCCACCAACCGACCTAATCCAACTAATGAGGGTCTTAATCTAGAAATTCTACAATACACTCTTCAAACAATTATAGAAGCCCAGGATAACTTGATGCCTCCTGAGATTCCTAAGGAGGTTGTCAAACAAGAGACAGTTCAAGAAGAAGAGTCTTCTACAAACATTTTTGGACACTTCTCAGATAGCAACTTTCAAGCTAACTTCGAGACAGTACATCCCTACAATACTAGAAGTAAGACAACAAACAAACCTTCTTCCGAGAACACTACGACTTTTCCCCCAAAGCAATCTAAACTAGATGAGACTAAACAGAGTCATGTAAACCCCAACTTAGATTATGATTTATTTGAAGACCTTAAAAATTTAAGGGCTAACATTTTTGTTTATGAGTTATTGAAATTTCCATTTCTTCTACAAAAAATGTTACAGAACATCCAAGAGAATAGAAAAAATGGTAATTCAAACAAGGTTGTTTAGAAAAAAGTTCCTCAGAAGACTTCTGCTAAAAGTAATCATGATCCTCATGATAAAGGAAGCCTTCCTATAAATAATGTAACAAATGTAGATAAATTAGCTTTAGAAACTGCGAGTAAAAAGCCACAAACTACCACCCTTAGCACTCGCAGAAATGTACCTCCACTTTTGTTAACTTTCAAAATCTTTAATAGAAACGTGCACAATTGTATGGTAGACTCAGGAGCATCATCCAATGTGATGCCATGGTCTGTATGTCAGAAGATTAATGCTAAAGTTGAACCATCCACTCTAAAAGTCATCCAACTTGATAGAACCAATGTTAAAGTTGTAGGCGAATTAAGGAATGTGCTTATAATATTATCGTCTAACCCCAAAGTTCATCAAGTCATTGATATTATTGTTGTGGATATTCCAGAAGTGTATGGTCTATTTTTAAGCAGGGACTGGTCGGAGTATCTACACGACTATTTCGCGACAGATTGGCCTCACCTGTGGCTTCCAGAGAACGACAAGCCCAACAAAATCAAGGTAAATCGTGAATGCTACCTTAAGTTCATGGTCACAGATTTGAATGATCCCAACGAACCATTTACACCTTCTACCGATTCATTCGAAATACAAGGGATGGATACCTTTTTCGGCAATTTCATGGCCAAAACTTCATCTATCACCAATCCAGAATAGCAATCCGAGATTATAGCATATGTGCAGCCAGCAGCTTCTACACAATGGTCTCATGCACCCAATAAAAATCAAATTTGGTCTCTTTATTTTGACGGGTCAAATTCCAAAGAAGGAGCTGGTGCAGGCTGCATTATTATTGATCCCTCAGGTAACAAAACCTTGATTGCATGTAGGTTAGAATTTGAATGTACTAATAACACAGCAGAATATGAGGCTTTACTGTAGGGCCTCAGAAAAGCTTTAGATATGAACATTTAAAACTTGACTGTCTTTGGCGATTCCGAAATCGTGCTAGATAGGTAAGAGATTCTATCCACTGTCTGTCTCCGCATCTTAAAAGCTACCAATATGAGGTATGGAATTTAATGAATAAATTTTATGCTTTCAATATAAATTCTATTCCTAGATTGAATAATGTTGAAGCCGAGCTAACATATCTTCCAAACTCTTTCCTACAAAAGGCTTGTCCCCAGACACATTCTCCGTCAAACTGTTGTTCATGCCATCCGTTCCCGACAACATCATGAATTGGAGAGTCTTCAACGACGATCAACAGATTATTAGCTTCTTGCATATGGAAGAAACTTTTCAAGGTGCGGTGATAGATGAATGCACTCATGATGACAATTTGCGCGATTTCACGATAATACCAGATCCGAGAACTCCTGAATCTTCATCGGACATGGTAAATTCGATCCCTAAGTCTGTAGTTAGATTAGAGAAATTTTACGATCTTCAAGATAAATTCAAAAAATCGGTCAACTGTAAAACCAATAGCTCCTCATTATCATATGAAAAAGTAAATTTAGGAACTAATGACAATCTGCAATGCATTAATTTAGGGGTGGGGTGTTCTCAACAAGAAAAAGTTGCCTTTATTAAATTGTTCAAAGAATTTAAAGATGTTTTTACATGGACGTATGATGACCTTAAAACTTTCGACCCTAACATCATACAACACGTCATTCCTATGAAACCCCAAACCTTGCCCTTTCAACAAAAATTATGAAAAATGCACCCTAAGTTCGGACCGGCCGTCAAAAAAGAATTAAATAAACTCCTGAATGCTAAGATAATTTTCCCTATTAGGCACACTTAATGGGCTTCTAACCTTGTCCCTGTCCGGAAGAAAAGTGGGGAAATTTGACTATGTGTCGATTTCTGAAACCTTAATAGAGCGTCAGATAAAGACAACTATCCTATCCCACCCATGGAACAGATCCTACAACAGGTATCTGGTTTTGAAAGGCTATCCTTATTGGATGGTTTTTTAGGGTACAACCAAGTCCTGATGTCTCCTCCAGACCAACTTAAATCTACCTTCCGCACTCCATGGGGCACCTATGCTTATCGAAAAATGCCCTTTGGATTGATCAATGCCGGTGCCACTTTCTAGAGACCGATGGACATCACTTTCTGAGGCTTAATCAATCAGTCCGTCGTAGTTTACTTAGATGATCTTACTGTATTTTCAAAAAACAAAACCGATCATCTAGCTCATTTAAGAGCCATTCTACAGTGATGTTGTAAATACGGCATTTCCTTGAATCCTAAAAAATCTATCTTCGTAGTAGAACAAGGTAAACTCTTAGGATTTATTGTGTCAAGCAAATGGATGATTATTGACCCCGAAAGGACTCAAGTCATCTCGAAAATCCCCCCTCCTAATTCCAAAAAGTCTATGCAGTCTTTCTTAGGCCAGATAAACTTCGTGAGTAGATTCGTCCCCAGTTTCTCCGAAATGGTCAGACCTTTATAGAATTTAATTAAGAAAGATGCACAATATCACTGGGGACCCTTAGAAAATCAAGATTTTAATGCAATAAAAAATGCCATAATGGACACTCCTTCTCTCATGAGCCCCGACTTTTCCCAAGACTTCACACTCTACACTTTTTCTTCTAACCATTCCTACACTACCATCCTTACTCAAAAGAACGCTGAAAAAAATGAAGTACCCATTGCCTTTATGAACTCCGCTTTCAAAGGCATGGAACTTAATTACCCAGTGGTAGATCAGCAAGCCTACGTTGTTTTCAAAACAGTCAAACATTTCCAGTCCTATCTTTTGAAATCCAGGACAAAGATTATTGTCCCTTACCCAGCCGTCAGGAATCTGTTAGTGCAGAAAGAACTAGGTGAAAAGAGGGTGAACTGGGTCACTTCCTTACAGGAATATGACATAGAAATTACCCCGGCTCAGATAGTGAGAGGCCAAGGGTTATGCAAGTTAGTTGTTGATGTAGCAGTAGGACAACAAGAAGAGAACGATAGGTCAAACCTAGGACAACACAATCAAAATGCAATTTGTTGTGCACAAAATTCTGTTAGTCCGTGGTATCATGATATAAAATTCTATATTGAACATGGATCATCCCCCCGTCACCTAGATCCCACTAAAAGAAGAGCGTTAATATTAAAGTCTACCTCCTTTCATTTCATTAATGGTATTTTTTTTTGTCAAAATTTTGATGGCGTACTGATGCGTTGTCTTGAGAAAGACGAAGAAGAAAAAGTCTTGCTAGAATTGCATGTAGGAGAAGCTGGTGGGCATTTTGGTGGTGACACCACTGCCCATAAAGTTTTGAGAGTCGGTTATTACTGGCCCACACTTTTTAGAGACGCCCATGCCTTGTGTCGCAAGTGTATTATTTGTCAAAAAGCATCAGGGCGGTTACAGAAACCAGCCTTTCCTTTGCAGCCTGTTCTAGTAGACTCTTCTTTTCAGAAATGGGGCCTTGATATCATAGGTCCAATCAATCCACCATCCTCACAGCAACATAAATTTATCATAACAGCCACAGATTATTTCACCAGGTGGTCTGAAGCCACCGCATTAAGAACTGTGAATACCAGTCAGGTAATTTCCTTTTTAAATTCAAATATTATCACTTGTTTTGGTATCCCTAACTGTTTAGTATTCGATAACGCCTCTTATTTTTCATCTCTTGAGATGAGCGAGTTTTCTTTAGAAAAAGGAATTAAATTGAAGTATTCTGCTAGTTATTACCCCCAGGGCAATGGATTGGAAGAATCAACAAATAAGAATATGATTAAAATTATCAAGAGAATGGTATCTGAGAATCACAAAAACTGGCATAATGCACTGTTAAACGCAATTTGAGTTGATAGGGTAACACCAAAAACTGTTGTAGGTAACTCTCCCTTCTTTCTAGTTTATGGTAGAGAAGAAATTCTCCCACCACACATTCTTCTTCCCTCGCTACAACTATCGTAGAAATTACAAGAATAAGATTGTCCCCCTTTGGAGAACCGAATTAACGCTTTAATAAAACTAGAAGAGGTAAGAGCTCAAGCTAAACATAAGTTAGAACAACATCAACTAGTGGTTAAAATCTAGTTTGATTCTAACTCTACCTCTGATAGGAACTTTGAAGTAGGTGATCTTGTCTTGAAATGGGACAAACCGCATGAGGGAAAGGAAGAGCACACGAAATTCCAAAACTTATGGCTTGGACCGTTTTTAATTGCTCAGAAATTGGGTCCCAGCTCTTTCTGATTGCAGAATCTAGAGGGGCAGCCTGACACCTATCCGGTGAATGGCCAAGCTCTGAAAAGATATTTCGCTTGATGACAACCCTTTGTATACTATGTACATATTTTTCTTTTGTTTGCCTTTCTTTTACTGTTTTGTCTTTGATTTTCCTTTCCTTTCCGCTTATCAATTTTTCTTTTGGAAACACATACCTACAATTTTGGAACTGTTCAGACAAGGAAAACAGAAATTTATTTCACTGAAAGGACTGTTGAAACATTGTATAAACATCAATTATATACTTCTGAAATTTACATCTGTGTTGAAAAAACTGTTGTTTGAAAGAAGTTAACTGATTTCGATCTGTGAGTAAAGTCTGTCACAATCATCTATTATCTTCTTACACTGTCCTTGTTCCTTAAGGGAATGACTCAGAAGATGTCTCCCTGCCTTAGAAAGTTGGTTCTATAAATAAACCATCTCTGGATCTTAATGAAGGACAGTTCTAAAAAAAAAAATCTGCTGAGGTCTGTAAAAAAATATGTTAAAATACAATAATTTTCAGCATCGCTCAATTATATATCTTTAAAAAACAAAATAAATCATTAAAAGAGTTGTGGGAAGTGATTCTAAACCCGTCGGGATGCTGAACAGGTCTGCTGGTAGCGGGTAAATGCATGCATGACACCAATATAACTTCGTCGGGGTACTGAACAGGCCCGCTGGCAGCGAAGCAAAGTTGAGCATATGAAAATTTGCAAATATGAAACCTCTGACCTTAAAGTGTCCTTTATTCTGATCTAGAACTTCTTGGCATGATACAGATATCAGAGTGGGTTAAATGGCAACCCTGTTGCGGCTATGGATGCCTACTGGCAGTAGTGGCCCTGTCAACAGTATTGGAGATTTTATCTTTAATATCATGGCTTGCTTATCTTAAGACTGTTATCAGTTTTCATCCTTTAAACACTACTGGAATATTTGATCATTGATGATGTTTAAACAATTTTCTGGTTATTTCTGTTGGAATTATTCTTGTTATCCTAATATGAATTCATTCTTTTGGTAGAGATAACTGCTTCTACCAGTGTGTCGCCATTGTTGGCAGCCATTTCACATTTTTATTCTATCGTAACAAGCTGCCTACCCAAGTGTTTTGGAACCCTTGATTTTCATCGCAATATTTGAATAAAACGACACTATTATTTCATACGTTTGCACACCTGCCTTTACTTTTGTTTTCACGACTGCAAGTGTGAAAAATTTGATTTTGAAGTCACATTAAAATTGTCACTTGATTATTATGGTCACTCTTGTCTATGTGTTCATTGCATTTCCAATTCATTTATGTTCACAATTGGAAAGACTCCAAGATCTTTACTCATTTGGCATTCTTTAATTGTTAATATAATTTCATTTTTATAAGATTGTGATGATATTATAATGACTGTCATTGAGTCCTTAATACATTGGTGGTTTGATGTTCTATAGTATTTCATTGATTTCCTTGACACATTGGTTTCATGAAAACATTGACGTTGTGGTTAGAACCTTGGTGTAATAATTTCATACAACACATATTTGATATGATCGAACCCTTGGTGTTGATTTTGAATCATTGTTTTGGTTTTAAAACTATGCTAAAACTATTGCTTGCAAAAATGTTTGGTCGACTTACCATAGATTTCATTAATTGTTTGAATGGCATGGTTTTTAACATATGCAA
>JASDQU010098817.1:4272-16472 GCA_032191745.1 Picea mariana
TGGATTAATTATTACTCTAACCTAACTAACCTGAACAAGATTAAACTGTTTGACCAAATTTATTCACTAATCCTATCAACATAAATTTAAAAGGTTTGATCATGATTATATAGTATGAGTCAAACCAAGTTTATTTTCATGGGGTTATATATTTTCTCTCTCTTTTTTTATACCCTCTTTTCATTTTTCTATTTTTATCCTTTTCTTTCTTTTTCTTTTATCCTTTTTCTTGTTCTTTTCTTTTCTTATTATTTTTCTTTTGTTTTGTTTTTCCTTTTGTAAATCATTTGTAGAATAAAATATTATCTACAATAAAATATGACTAGAGGAAGAAATTCTAATCATCAGGTGATACTATGAAATATAGGCTTATAACACAACAAAATTTGTCGAGGTGGAAACAAATTTATTAGGGGAGGATGTAATGCCTTTCGTGACACCCACTGAGTGCATGCGCTCCTTGGGAATATTCAGTGACAAGTAGGGAGAATAGCACAAGGAGGATGTGATTGGTTGGGAAAAAAATTGTCTTGTGGGCATGGCCAAGACCACCTTGGAGCACGATGGTGATGTGTGAACCCAAAGCGGAACACACCCTTCCTTCCTTGGGATGAATGATGGAGACTTAGATTTCATTTGGGAAAGGATAGGGAAACTTGGGAGCATGCCCAAGGAGGGGACCCATCTTCCCTTGGTAGCATGGGTGCGCCAGAGACGTTGGATGACCCCATCGACACACTCAGAAAGAGCCACTTCAATCAACACAAGGAAGAGCTCAAGGAAAGGGGATCATGCCCAAGGATGGTGCCTGTTGGCCCATGAGATGTGACAATTGATGGGCGTACAGACTCATTTGGCTGCACCAAGTCTAAGAAGGGGTTTGACAGTTCATTTGGGCATGATGGTTTGTGAAGGCGCATGGCACACCCAAAGGAAATGATGATTCATGATGGTGACCCTTGGAGTCCATATAAGATCACAAGACACACAACCAAAGGAATATGCAAGTGGGAAGTCAAGATACATGAGTTAGTATGAGGTTGGGTGCATAAGTGGGGTGCACCATAGGCTGAGGCAAGGAGGAACAACAAAGGAAGTCTTGGTGTGAATAATTCACAAGTCTGGAAAATTTTGTTGTATTCTGTCCATATATGTAACTGTGACAATAGTTCCCTCTTTGTATTGTATTCTTTTTATTTCTAAATATAATAAAATCAAGATGGATACTAGGCACCATTGGTGTTTCCCATGGTATATCTATGTCTCTTGTGTTTTGCATGTTTTATGTAGCATTCCAGAATGACTAAGTGTTAAATAATGTTAACAATTTTCTAAGTATACAGTTGAGTTTCACAAAGTAAGGGTGTCACTCCTTTCTAGCATGGGACAAAGTATGTGTATCCTCTAGGTGAATATGCATAGTCCAAGTGAAGTAAGCTTGGTTGAGCCAAGTTATCAATGATAACATCCACGGTGTTGAACATACATGAGATGCTAAGGTTATACTTGGGAATGACTCTTGGGGGCTTGAAACCTTCCTATTTTCATTTTCATCCAATTAAATTTTGAATTTTTCTTGAAATCTGGAATTTCTTTCAAAAAAAAATTCAATTCCACGCAGTGTGTCTGAATGCTTTAGCTTTCCCCAACGTGATGCATATTGTGATAAATTCATAGTAATAACTGCCTCGGTGCATATAATATAAATGTATGCATTGGTTCCATTCAAGGAAGTGCACCATGATAAATTTAAAAAACAAAGAGGTGCTTCCTTTGGGATGTCTGACAACTAACATGTCCTTGGTTTCTACCCACACCAGTACATTCCATTTAATCAAGAAAATCACTAAATTTATGATTCATAAAATTTAACTTAGTTGTGCAACCATTTAAACCAAATGCACAAGTGTTGTTAATAGAATGACATCAAGAAAAATATGGACAGCGGAGCATCCCATTGGACACCCTGTGGCCGGTTCTCTATGCTTCATAATACACCGTTGAACAAAACATCAGTGCTCCACTATTATGGTAGCATTGGTGCATTAAAAGTAACCCATCGCACCACTTAAGTTGTAATAAAACAATTTAATCTAGCGATTCCCATAGGTCCACCACATTGGTTCTGTAAAGATCATGACATATGGTCGAATATTTCATAATCTATTAGGACAGTGCATCTTATTAGACACACCACTAAACTACGTGAGCATGTGACAATAACCATGGATAAAATCTGCATAAAATATCACAGTAGGCACCGTGATAGGGTTTGAAAAATAAACATAGTGGTGCATATTTTGTGAGGCCTCGTCTCTGGTGCATTATGAAAGACAACACATCACTAAACAACTAGTCAATGCTTTGTTAGAACTGGAGCACTAGTGCTTTCAGTTTAACAAAGTGCATCAATAATTTTGTGCACCATAAATTTTAGCGCATCGGTGCGTCTTTTTCAACAAAATGAACCGATGTGGTTGAAAGAACCACACTGAGAAAATATTGAACAATTTGGCATGTTGATTCATTTCATTGGACACTCCACTACCGGTGCTCTATATAATCAACATACCACAAAAGGTAATGTCAGTGCTAAAACAAGACAGTATCACCAGTGTGTTCATATTAACACATTGTATTGCTTAATTTGCAGTAAATGAATTTAATCTAGAAGTGTCTTTAGTTACAACAAGCACAATGGTTCTATAAAGAGTCTGGAATCCTTTAGGTACAACAAACACAATGGTTCTATAAAGAGCATGATTCCAGGTTGAATAGTTTACAATTTAACGGTTTGGTGCATCCTATCAGATGCATCTCTAAAATACATGATGGTGCGAAAATAAACATGGTGCACTAGTGTGTGTTAGTAACAACACCACATGGCAGTGATATTATTCTGATATAAAGCACCATTGATGATGTGTATGTTCTATTTTAGGCACACCAATCACTTTTCTACATTTTTTTGCAAACAAAAATTAATTTTATATTTTTTTAAATACAAGTTATTTATATATTTGTGTGGTTTATAATTTCAATTTATTTTATGTCTGTTCCTAAAAATATTTGTATGTGAATAAAAAACAATGACAATAAGAGGAGGATCAACAACAACAATGGGTAATAAAATACACATTTGTATGTGAGTGGGAGGCCAGAGAGATGGAGAGGGAGTTGTTCCATCACCATATTTCACATAAGACACATGTTTTTTTGATGGATTTTGTCCTCCTCAAGTTTTATGAGGAGGGTACATAACTCATGGGGAACTCTCCATTGTTACAACAATTGATTTGTCGTTGGGATCATGGTTGACAAGAATTCAGGGTCAATCCTGATTTATGGTATTAGCCCATGGAGGAGGATGTTTATTTTATCATTAGGTTGTCTAGGATGGGAGGAGGCTTGGCCCCAGTTCCCTTATATACCACCTAGTCTTGTTGGAGAGACCCAATTGGCATATGTGAAAAGATATGTCCGTCCAATCATTCTTCCCTCTCTGGAATTCTAGGTTCATGGTGGACAAGTGAGGATATGCTCATTTCATAGAGAGGAGGTTAAGTTTAAGTGTATTATTATATTGACATTTTCACACAATATCTTTGATGGGAAGTACATTAGTTTCCCTTTATTGAGTTATGTAGATAGTTTAGGGAAGAGGCCCCAATCGATTAGGTGGTTGGAGATTTTTTTGAGAAAGTTGTGTTTTGCATTGAATCATTATTGCACCATTTTAAATGGGACAAGATTATTCCCATTCATGTCAGAGTTATATACATTATTTTTTGAGAGGGTTGATGCCACTCAACCAGTAGTACCCTGATTTCTCACTAGGCTTATGGTCAATGTGTGTATGCACATGTGGGGGCAGTTTTTCCCAAGAGGGCCCACTAGACTTTCATTGTACTCTAGTTGGTAGGGATGTATGTGATTTTTTGGCTAGAGAGGACAATCTTGTCCTCAATATTTTACAGTACTCGTACGCATGGATGGATTAGAGAGGATGTTCAAACATCCTATTTATAGAAGTCAATCCACCACATTATTGTTATGTTTTGATAAATCTAGTTGCACATTTTTATGTCTTATTTAATGCACATGTAATTTATTGTAACATTTTGTTTCAATTATATTTTTATAATTATCTATTGTTTTGCATACATTAGCACATATGTTGGGGATTATCCTCCCCAACGGGATGAGGATATGGAGGAGGAAGAGGAAAAACTTTTAGTACATAGATCCCACATACCATGCAAGTCAGATCAGAGATACTTGATAGAGGTGGCAGATATCTTATGTGGTTTCATGATTAGTCAAAGATCGGTGACCACACCAATTAGAGACATATTACGTGTACCAAATATCACTACAATATGAAAAACTTTTCCTCGTGACATGATGTTGTTTATTCACCATATTATCAGTGTCATAAACCTCATCGATAGGTTGAGGGATCCTTCTCATGATCCTACTCCATTTGGATCATCACTAGACCCATACACATCATATATTCCACCACATGGTCCTCCTCCTACTCTTTTTTTTCCTCCACATAATTTGGCACCATCCATTGATCATATTGCTTCCCCTCCACATGTCTCTAAACCATTCATGTCTTATCCTCCTCCTCCCCCTCCACATGTTTCTTCTCCATCCATGTTCAATCATCCTCCTCCATACTCTGCACATGTGTCTAGTCCATCCACATCTGATCCTCCTCCTCCTCCCCCTCCACATGTGTCTACACCATCCACCTATCCTCCTACTTATCCTCCACACGCATCACCATCCAACGATCCTCCTCCTCATCCTACACTATGTTCCCATACATCAACCCTCTACCTTTGCTAGTAGAGACACTAATGGATCTGGCTCTGGTGGTGGACCTAGCTAGTAGTGGTACTAATTGGCATGTATATTGACTATTTTATATTTCACTTGAGATGTATATATGTCATGTTTATTCCACATTTTGTTGAGATGTATGTCTGATATGTATATCGCTCATGTATATTATGTTTTTCATATAATGTTGTGGTTTTTGTTGTTATATTTTATAAAATGTATTATGAGTACGCTAATTATTAACATTAATAATGATTTATTTGTTTTTTAATTAAATTTGAGATGTATCACTCGTTTAAATTTATAGCTTCCATTTAACATTTAACTTTCGTTTTACAATTTTTTTTAATTTGGATTGTGATTGTAAAATTTTTATAGCCATTAATGCATGTTGATCTACATTCATTGATCAACATTAGTGTATATAGATACATCCTTGTTCTTTCTCTTTCTCCTCTCATGTTTCTTGTATATTCTATACTTAACCTTTTTTCCCTTTGAAATGGAGGTTGTGTATGAAGTTATCATCAAGTCTGCATACCCAAAAACCTGCAAGTGGATAATTAGTTACTTTTCTTACCCAACGATCCCTACACTTAGCCACTTTTTTATTTTTTGCGTAAGTCCCATTGCAGTAGACCAGTCCACTCCTCATCCAATGAATGTTTGATTCCTTCTACCTACAAACCTGCAACACTAAAAAGAACCTATCCTATTTTTTCATCATGCATAATGCACCTCTTACCTTTTTCATACTTAAGCCAATTTCTTGAATGCGGATACGGGGAACCCCTTCAATTCCATTCTCCTTTCCCCTAGACCCGCATCGCAAATTTTTGCGTGCTCCATAGTGACTAACTCACTTCCGCAACCCACAAAATCAACCATTTTTACACTTATCCTTATTTCATCAATGCATATGCGGGAGTCCCTCTTACGTCTCTTTTCATTCTCCATATGCCAGAGTCCCACATCCCGCAATCTCGCATTCATCATATTACACTTTCCATTCCTCACTTTCCACTTCCATACTTAACCACTTTTCATGTTTCTTGATACCATGTCATCATTCCCGATGACATTTACTTCCCCACCACCACATCGTCTGCCACTTGTGTGAATCTAATATCATTATCAATTGGCATGATCTTCATAAAATATTTGCAATAAATCCAAAAATAGACCGTGCAAACTAGAAACTTTGAAATAAGAGATATGGCAATTGATAACCAAGGAAATATGTGGTAAAATAAATACAGAAATTAATTCCCTGTAGTAAAATATTATATTGACAGGAGCACCACCTATTCTTAAAAATGGAAATCTACATAAAGACATGTCAAATAAAAGGAAAGAATTGTATTTTAGAGACATTTTCAACACCTTTGGACATGAATACCACCAATTTCAGTGGTCACATGAATATAAGTGGTATTTTTCTTCTTCCCTGTAGAGAAGGAATTGAACAAGGTATGGATTTCAGGCATTGCATTGGTCGGGTGTGTACTAGAGGTAGTGGAATTAAAAGAGTTGGTACTATGGTGTGCCGATAAGTTTGATTCATAGTGAGGAATCATTCAAATATAAGAAAATTTGTCAATTTCTTTGTCCCCTTCAGTGTTTAGGAGGATGTTGTGACTTCTCGACCCCACTATGATTTTTAAGAATGTAGAGGTGGATGAGTTTCTGAAAGAACAAAAAGTACGAAAAGAGCTTCTTGAAAGTTACCTCACAAGCCCGAGAATTCACATCAATTATGTTGAGGTCAAGGTATGCTCTTTGAAGTATCCATATAAATGGTTTTCCTAGATTTTCACCTGAATAATTGGACTAGAGTCCATGGCCTTAGTTTCAAAATACATTTTTTCTATTCTCCATCATTCCATTCATGAAAATTCTATGATCGATCGAGCTCACATCATCTCAAATGATATTTCATTTCAGTTGGGGGGCCTAAGGAAAAATAAAAAATTATACATGACTTCATATTTAGAATATATTATAATTTACTGTCACATATTTGAGTACTTTCCTAGAGTACAAAATGTTGATTTAGAAAAGGAACCAACCTGTGTCCGGTACCCTGTGTTATGGATACATAAAGCCCCATATATTTTTTATGCAGTCCAAAATGGTATTCTATTTTCTTTTAAGAAAATGATTGATGGTCCTACCACATCAAGGTTGTCACTGGAAGTTGCATTCTTTCTCATCGAGAAACAATTTTTTGAAAATTTGGAGGAATTTAGTCTTCTGAGATTGTATGGATCCTAGGGGAAATTCTTGTTGTTACCATTCTATGTGTTTGACCAAATTTTTGGCATTAAAGTGTGTAGACAGTATAAGTACTTGACACACTTTTTCAATGAGAGAAAAAAAATTATTACATGGCCATATAGATTTGGAGAGATATTTTTCAAACATATCTCTCATTTAGATGAGTATGTTGTTTAATTGGACCAAATCAATCTTAAGGAATCCCAAGACATCAAGGGTTTTGATCCAAAATATTCATTTTTTGCACGCATTAATTTAGTCAAGTATGCTTCATATTTCAGTAAGTATGAGCAATTTGAAGGAGGGGGAGATAAATAGAATCTTCTCGAGGCATACATTGAATATACCTTAAATGACTATTATAGTAAGAGGGGTAGAGAGACAACCAATAAAAACCCCAATTCACCGAATGTATCCCATAAAAGTACTCCAGGAAAGACCAAAACTTGACCTAGTGGTCAAGAACAAATAAGGACATCCATTGGAAACTCAGACGATGATGGAGACAAGGACCCTACTAAAAAAAAAATGAAAAAATCTCATACTATTCACACTTCCACAAAACAAAAAAGAGAAATTCAAAAGGAGGTACAAGACTTACCTGAAATTGAAGAAAGTCTCAAATACATGGAAGTGGATGATGTGATAGAGGAACCCGACTTGTCAAAGAAGAGATTTATTGAAACCAGGGTGATTGCTGAAGAATTGGCTTCTCAAGAGACATAAATATTTGAAGAGGATTCTGCTAAATTACACCATGCGACCTACCACAAAAGTTCCAAAAAACAGTTAATAGAAAAAGTAAACATGAAAAATAAAAAAATGAAATTAAATGGAAGTAAAAAATCGATTTTCATGGGGTTCGACCCTAAAAAATCATGAAATTTCATGATGCAACCAAAGAATCTTTGAATGATTCCATTTTTTACATACAAAAATAAAATTTGGTTTTAAAAGAGAGAATAAAGGAATTAGAAAAGTGTTTGATTCCAAAACCTTTATTTGTCGAGCCTGTCACTACAATACAACCAATGTTTAGTCTTGAAGATGTCCCAGAGACCAGTTCCAAATAAAAGAGTTCATCTATCTTACTAGTGGTTGTAGGAAAATACATTGGAGATGATATTAAGAAAATAATAGACTTAATCCTTGAAATTTTGGAATTAGCACAAATCTTATCTACTTTGTCAACAAGGGTCTTTCAATTTAAGGAGTATCTCCAGAAATATTTAGAAAAAGATGAGGGAATCCATAAGAAAACAGTTGGAACATTTGCAGTGAAGGTTTCAAGTTTGAGTGAGACACATACAAGAGATCAAAACCTTCCCTCTAAGGTTCACATGAAGCATATCAATGCTTGTTGGCTAGAGAGAATAAAATGCCTAAGAGAGTTGTTATCTGAGTGTGATACTATTAACATTAAAAGGGGTGACATGGTCTTGAAACTTTTGTATTTGACCAAAGAATTCGATGGCCCATATTTAATAATGGATGCAATACTTTTATCGAGGGATAAACTACTAGAACAATTAGAAGCATTAAACTTTTCTTGGGCCAATGAGTTTAGTGATTCAATTTATTTCTTTGAAGATGAAATAGAAAGGTGGCTAGTCCGATATTTAAATAAGAATGAATACATTGAGGACCCAATTCATCAAGTAACCCTTGATTTGTGAGAATTAGATAATGAATTATTTGAAATAAAGAACAAGAATGAAATAATGGTTTCTCTAATGAGGGATTACATCAAAAAATGGTTAACAAAGGCCTTAGTTAAGATAAGTGAGATAGAGGTGAAACTGGGATGAGTTCTGGCTCTAGAAAACCTTAGCTCCAAGCTCCGCGCTACCTGCTGCATGACCGAACCAACCCACTCTATGAAAAACTACCTGCCAAGATCAGGCATTGACAGTCCCCTGGTCTGATCCGTCAAGATGAACACAGAAGAGGGGGGGAAACCCCCCTCATACAACAACATTACGGCCAATGATCGATTGGGCACAAGAGAAAAATGACCATCCTTCGATCCGCCACTGCGTATGTGCGAAAAGATCCTCGCCAAATAACAATGACTCAGCAAGGAAATGGAGTTGGAAGCTAGCACGTCTCATCCAAAATCACCTCGTGGGTGGGAGCCTGGCAAATGCATCCCACAAATGGAAAAACCCCCACGATACCTAATAAGCTCAACACGAGTGGGTGAACACACCCAGTTTATGCAAGAGCATGCCCTCATTGGCAAATTCCTGGGACTGTAGCCGTCCAAACGTGACCTGAACAAATGGATCAAGCATTGGTGGAACCCCAAAGGTGATTATGAGGTTCAACTAAGCTCCAAAGGCTTCTTCACAATCATCCTGTACAACCAGAATACTAATACCAAATCTTTGAGAATGGCCCATACTTCTACAACTCAGCAGGGCTATTCCTAAGATTTTGGACAGAGCACTTCAGCCCAGACAAGAAGGACTTTACAATGGCACTAGTCTGGATCTGCCTCTATTCCTTGCCACAGGAGTTCTGGCCTGAGGAGATTCTCATGGGAATAGGAAACACAATGGGTCACTATGTCAAAACTTCAGAAGCCACAAATCAAAGTAAATACACTTCATACACCTGAATCTGCGTCTATATGAATATATCCAAGGCTCTACCAAGGACGGTAACCCTAGAATATCAGCATGAAGACTAGCAAAAAACACTGGACTATGAACATATCCCTTTCCACTGCAGAAAATTTCATGCACATAGACACCTGTTCAAAGACTGCCCTCTAAATAAGCTAGCCACCAAAGCCAGCGATACCACACAGAAAGATGGCTTTACCACTGTCACAGCTAAAAAGAAAAACCCTACCAGGAAGCATATCCCAGACCCCAAGCCCAAGATCTCGACCAAAAACTCTGACGAGATACTGAACCAGCTACCGGAAGATGAAGAAATCCTAGATCCACACAAACAACCGCAACAAAGAAAAGGTCAAATCCAAGCTCCTTCCCCCACAGGCACAAACTGAGAAACATACCAAGAAGAGAAAGGAGACAGAGATGACGACATCTTAATGCAGGTAGACAACCAAGATCTAGCAGGCATTGACCTAGAAAAACTTGAGGAAGCCCTCAACCAAAAGAATCTACAAGACCTCCCTGAAGAGAAACTCTGAAAGTTACATAAGGTATTTCTTGACTCAACTGCAGGATCCACAACACGATTGGGCATAGAAACAGACCCAGGCTCAGGCTCAGGCTCAAAAAATATACCACGAGAGAACAAAAGAAGGGGACACAAAACGGTGCATCAACTGATCAAGGAGGCAGGCAATATTATGATCAACTCAGGCCAGATCCAGAGGCTCTCGGAGGGATACCTCCACCCAGCACCACCCTTATTATGATGAATATCATTACCTAGAACATTAGGAGACTCAATGGAAGATCCAAACAAAGGATCATCCGAGACTGAATAAAGAAAGAAAACCAAAATATCCTAATGATACAAGAACAAAATGTGCAGGGGCAGAAGCTGAAATCATCTTCCAGTGCATCTGGAGGGGATGTGACTTTGTTCAAACAGACTCATTAGGGGCCTTAGGGGGTCTAGCTCTATTATGGAACCTGAACACCACTACCCTCAGCAGACCCTTCTCTACAATAGGCACCATAACAGCCCACTTTGATCTCAAAGGTTCGAATCAGGAGGGGGCCATCACCAACGTCTATGGACCCCAAATTCAGCAGGAAAAAGACAAATTTATGGAGAGGTTAGTTCTTATCAAATATTTGTTGACCACACCCAATTGGATCATTGGAGGCGACTACAATATGATTTTTTCACTGGAGGAAAAAACAGGTGGGAGAAAAAGGCTGTAACAAGACAGTGGTAAGTTTCAAACCCTCATCGATCATCTAAAGTTAGTAGATATTGAAAACAACAATGGGACCTTCACCTGGTCCAACCGTAGATCAGAAAACCAGCATGTAGCCTATCGTCTGGACCGCTTGCTTGTAGCTGAAGAGCTAATTGAAAAGGACCTTTGTATGGAAAGTCTCATTCTCCCTAAAGCTGGCTCAGACCACTGGCCACTAGCCTTCCACCTGGAAACAGAGGCAATACCCAAATACAAACCCTTTCGGTTTGAAAAATTCTATCTCACACACCCAGACTTCCATCAGCTTGCGAAAACATGGTGGGTTCAGGCGGAGATAGATCACAGTACAAGCATGTACAAATTCCAACAACGGATCAAAAAATTCAAGCAATTGCTAAGGAACTGGAATAAGAGTACCTTTGGAAACATATTCCAAAGCATGCAGGAAATAGAGAACAAATTAATGGAGATACAAAAAAATTTCATCTCAGGGACTCGAACTGTTGAACTAATGAAAGAGGAAGAGCACCTACAAGTGCAACTAGAAGAAAGGAAAAAGAAATAAGAAATCTTATGGAGACAAAAGTCCAGAGTACAATGGCTCAAAGAGGGGGAAAGGAACAAAAATTCTTCCATGGGACCATGGTACACCACCGACATATCAACATAATCACTCATCTGGAGGATGGACAGGGTAACTCGATCAAAGAACATACTCAAATAGAGGCAGAGCTCAATAGGTACTACCACGACCTCCTAACAGAAACCAGGGCAGATAGGCAAGCAACCATCAATTGAGTAACTAGTCAGATACCCTCAATGGTGACACCTGAATAGAATGCAACTTTAATGAGACATATCATGCAGGAGGAAGTGGACCAAGCAACAAAAGACATGCCCCCAGGGAAGGCCCCAGGACCGGATGGATTCACCATTGACTTCTTCCATCACTGTTGGGACATAGTAAGGAAAGAGGTTTGGGAGGTAGTAGAGGAATATCAGACTTTAGGCCAAGTCTTCCTGACCCTCAATGCCACTTTTCTCACCCTGATCCCAAAAGAAGAATGGGTCACAAATCCCAAGCAGTTCAGGCCCATTGCTCTATGCAATGTAATTTACAAAATCATTACAAAGGTGGTGGCAAATCGCCTCAAGCCAATTCTTCCCTTCGTCATATCTAAAGAACATGCAGGATATGTAGAGG
>JASDQU010098820.1:0-19681 GCA_032191745.1 Picea mariana
AAGTAAAGAAGGTCCAAATGATAAAGAAAGAAGAAGATTGTGAGAAACTTGAACAAGAAGTTGTCTCATTGAGGAAGAGCTTAAGAAACTCTCAAGTGGACCAGGATACCAGAAAGAAGGAATGATTACAAAAGAAATGAATATCCAAGAAGACATCCTACCTTCATGAATCAAATAAGCTTCAATCAGTGTGAAGAAAACTACAGAAGAGTAGATCATGAACCCATATGGACTACATCAAAAAGTAGGTCACTTACTCCCAGGTATCAAAATTTCTTTCTTGGTCATTGCTATACTTGCAAAATCTTTGGACATAAGCCAATTAATTGCAGAATCAATGAAAGGAACAAATATGAAAGAAACATGAATGGTGTAAACAGAAGATATGGAAATAATCGTGGATTTGTCTACATAAGTTATAATTCATTTTACCCATTGATGGAAAAAAATATTGTATGCTACAAATGTAATTATCTTGGTCACAAAGAACGATATTGTAGATATATGAATGAAGATGTCCCTATGCCAACCACAGTATGGAGAAGGAAAGAGATTCCAAACAATGAAGATTGTCGAATAACATTAACCGCTGAAGAATGTAAAGAAGAAGATGAATGGTACATAGACAATGGATGTTCTTCACACATGACCGAGGATCAAGACAAATTCATCAACTTGAAGAGAAAGGGTGGCATGTTGCATTTAGAGATGACTCATCTGCCAAAATACTTGGAGAAGGTGTAGTATAGCTTGGAAGAAAAAATGTAAATGAAAATAATGTTCTATTGGTTGAAGACTTGAATCATAATCTACTCATTGTTATTAAAATGTGTGATCAAAGATACACTCTTACATTTGACTCCCAAAAATGTAAAATCAGAGAAAATAACTCAGGAAGATTGGTTGCAACTGCAAAAAGAAGACCAAACAACATATACATTCTAGACATAAAGAAGAGAGAGAAGACAGAAGCCACACAAAAGGATTCTAAGGAAGAAAAAGTACAAAAGACCAAAAATAAGGATGAAGTATTATTGAGTGCCACATGTTCATGGGGAGCAACCCCAAAGAAGAGAGTTACATCTTTCCATTAAACTCAGGGGGAGAATCCCTAACCTTTTCCATTGATGTCAAAGGGGGAGAGAAATTGGGATCATGATGATAGGGGGAGCATGAGTGTTTCCATCAATGATAAAGGGGGAGATTGTTGGAAGATTGTATGTTGTCATTGATGTCAACCCTAGTCATGGGTTTTGGATTGCAAGATTGATGAAGGTATTTGGACATGAAGGACAATGCACATGCATATACAAAACCAATGGATGGATAGTATACATCATGTTGTTTCTGGTGGTATGTGACATGTCACGTGGATCCTAATGGTTGAGGAGAAATGAATTTTTGAAGATGACAAAGTGAATTGTAGAAGGAAGTACATGTAGGCCCTGAAGATAATTAAAGAAAAGAATTACAAAATAAGAAAGTGTCAAGTCAGCCCTAATTTTAAAATGAAGTGACATAAATCGTACAAATACACATCATTATACATTCATTTGATAAAAGTTGAATTTCAGAGGAAATCAGAAGTAAATAAGGCCGGATTTCAACGGAGGATGAAGTCTTTTGGTGATGTGTTCTAAGGTATGTTATTTTCAAGTCATCTTACCATTTTTGCTATAATTTTTTTTTATAGAATGATTCAGATGGTGAAATTGCTATGGTATTGAGAAGACATATCAAGGTACCTATGGTAAAAGTTTCATCTCTTGATTCACTATAATTATGGAGATACACTCTGTGGAAGATAGGGTTTGTGACCAGTCCTGAAGCTAGTCAATAAACAGGTGTTCCAGGTAAAATAGTCATAACTTCTTCATCGAGATTCCAAATGACGTGGGACAAATTTCATTGGAAACATTACGGACTATATCTTCTTGTGTGTATGTTTTTGAATCACATGTTAAATATTGAGATCGGGGAATTGTGTGCAAGTTCACTCTCCTGAATAGACCAGAATTGAATAAAGTCTACCATTCTTTCTATAACTTCTTTTTGAGGAGGATTCAAGGAGTGAAACTTGGAGGAGTTTTATAGAATACATTAAGTAATGTTATATATAAGATCAAAGTACTACAAGAATTGAAAATTTTCAGAAATTGAAGAAGTCTCAGGAAGGATTATCAGGTTCTATGTGATGATTGGTTGATGGTGATGATTTAATGTAAAGTTTTATTATCTCTCATATATTCTTGGGTGGAAGGAAGGGGAAAGGATGGAGATTTCAAATATCTTTTGATATTGGAGGATTATATCTTCCTCTTAGAATTTTATCCCTCCCTTTACATTTGGAACCTGTAGCTACCTTTGGAAGTCATTACTTCCCTTGAACAATAACTATTGATTATTTCTCATATATTGTGCATGGTGTATTGTGGTGTATTGGTGTAACTCTTATACTATTGTTCATTTCTCATTGGAATAATTGAATGGTTTAATTATAAGTTGAAAAAGGTTTTAAATTGTACTTGATATTGATTCACCCCCCTCTTAGTATAAACAATTGGTTTCAGAGAGGGTTACCTTCAGTACAGTTTAACCACTGGAAGGAAGATCCTATGCAAAAATGGAAGGCAACATTCCAAATGGGATTCCACCATTTGATGGAAGCAATTTTGAGTACTGGAAAAATAGAATGGAAACTTACTTGAAATCTATTGGGGAAGATGTTTGGTTCTCAGTTGCTTCAGGATACAATGCTTTGAAGAAACTAAAGACTGCAGCTCAGAAGGAAGCAAAAAGGAACAACAAACTGGCAATAGATACCATCCTAGATGGATTGACAGATTCAGTGAAATCCAAGGTGGGATCATGTGCATCAGAAAAAGATCTTTGGGACAAGCTACAAGAAATTTATGCAAGGGAAGAAGCAGAAGTTGAAGAAGATTACAGCATCTCAGATTTGAAAGAAGAAAATAGAGGTAAGTTCTTTTGCTTTAATTGTGAAGGAGTAGGACATGTTGAATTTCAATGTCCTCATCCAAGGATTGAAAGAGATGACAATGAAGAAGAAGAAAATAATGAAGTATAAATGATTCATCAAGAAGATGAGAATCTTAAAAAATTGAAGCATGTTGAGATTGAAAATAGAAAGCTCAAAGATACGCGTAGAAAACTAAGAAGTGAATTGGGTAGTTATGAAAAGATAGTTGTAAGATTAAAGAAACAATTAGAAGACTTTCAGAAACTAAGAGAAGAAACCATTTCCTTGAGAACTCTACTCGAAGAAGCAAGAAGAATAGCATAATAAAGAAGGTCCAAATGATAAAGAAAGAAGAAGATTGTGAGAAACTTGAACAAGAAGTTGTCTCATTGAGGAAGAGGTTAAGAAACTCTCAAGTGGACCAGGATACCAGAAAGAAGGAATGATTACAAAATAGATGAATATCCAAGAAGACGTCCTACCTTTAGGAATCAAAGAAGCTTCAATCAGTATGAAGGAAACTAAAGAAGAGTAGATCATGAACCCAGATGGACTACATCACAAAGAAGGTCACTTACTCCCAGGTATCGACATATCTTTCTTGGTCATTGTTATATTTGCAAAAAATTTGGACATAAGGAAATTAATTGCAGAATCAATGAAAGGAACAAATATGCAAGAAACATGAATGGTGTAAACAGAAGATATGGGAATAATCATGGATTTGTCAACATAAGTTACAATTCATTTTAACCATTGATGGAAAAAAATATTGTATGCTACAATGAAATTATCTTGGTCACAAAGCATGAGATTTCAAATATATGAATGAAGATGTCCCTATGCCAACCACAATATGGAGAAGGAAAGAGATTCCAAACAATGAAGATTGTCGAATAGCATTAATCGCTGAAGAATGTAAAGAAGAAGATGAATGGTACATAGACAGTGGATGTTCTTCACACATGACCGGGGATCAAGAAAAATTCATCAACTTGAAGAGAAAGGGTGACAATGNATTGATGGAAAAAAATATTGTATGCTACAAATGCAATTATCTTGGTCACAAAGTATGAGATTGCAAATATATGAATGAAGATGTCCCTATGCCAACCACAATATGGAGAAGGAAAGATATTCCAAACAATGAAGATTGTCGAATATCATTAACCACTGAAGAATGTAAAGAAGAAGATGAATGGTACATCGACAGTGGATGTTCTTCACACATGACCGGGGATCAAGACAAATTCATCAGCTTGAAGAGAAAGGGTGGAAATGTTGCATTTGGAGATGACTTGTCTGCCAAAATACTTGGAGAAGGTGTAGTAGAGCTTGAAAGAAAAAATGTAAAAGAAAATAATGTTCTATTGGTTGAAGACTTGAATCATAATCTACTCAGTGTTAGTAAAATGTGTGATCAAGGATACACTCTTACATTTGACTCCCGAAAATGTAAAATCAGAGAAAATAACTTAGGAAGATTGGTTGCAACTGCAACAAGAAGACCGAACAACATATACATCCTAGACATGAAGAAGAGAGAGAAGACAAAATCCACACAAAAGGATTCTAAGGAAGAAAAAGTACCAAAGACCAAAAATAAGGATGAAGTATTATTGAGTGCCACATGTTCAGGGGGAGCAGCCCCAAAGAAGAGAGTTACATATTTCCATTAAACTCAGGGGGTGTTATAACCCTAATTTGCACCAAACATGCTTACCTGGCATCAAGCCTTCTCAGATTCCTTCTTTTCCAAAACACTATTGAACAACTCTTCTTAAAAAACCCTTTTATAAAGGCCCAGTTTCCCTGCTCCATTACTGCAAGCGTGTACATGCCATCTAATCCAAGACAACCCGCATGTACCTACAAAAGAAAAAAAAAAGGAAAGTTGCTGATGGAACACACAACTTTGGGTAAGTTAACTAAACCTTTCAGCCATGCATGGTCGATCATTCGACCAAATACCTAGCTCCTTCTAGCCTATACAAGAAGGGGTAGGGGTCCCATTTGAAAGGAGGAGAATCATAGTAAATAAACTATACCCGATTAAGCATTCCCTTTGTCCCAACCTTTAGCCATCCTTGTGCAAAGAGAAGTATAGAGCAAAGTAGTTGGAATACAGTGGAAGAAGATCCCAGGACCAGGATCGAGGAGCAGTAGCTGACTTTATCATTGTAAAGTATCATTGTGAAGTTAATAAAAGAATTGCTTTTCTCGTCCCGCCATATGAGATTGTCATTATTGGAATATTGATTGTATGATTGATTAAATCTCTAACACATTAGTTCATAGATCAAATGCATGTGGAGTTATTTGTTTTTATTTAGTGAATGTAGGTCATCATTGGGAGGAGAGTTGTAGTCAAAGAACGACCAAGCGTGAAAAGGGATCGACATCAAACAGGAAAAATAAGGTACGTCAACTTAATCTCTTGAGCCTTGTATTTACATATGAGTAATGGGGGTTTAGGCATGGGATGATTGTAAAAAGTGATAATCTTTAGGTCATTTATGCATGCATGATAAAACTCTTAGTGCTAGTCCGTAGGAGGGATTTCCCACACAACAGAATTGGAGACCATATTGGGGAACTCTAGGGTTTCTGGGAATGTTTTTTCTTGGGTATTTTTAAGAAATGGTTTCATTTCTTGTTTTTAAAGTTTCTACAGAAGTTGGGGCTAACAGAGATTCTGGTATTCCATACCAGTTATCTCTATTTCTTTTCTTGACTACATTTTCGAGACCCACAGAGGTACACACGGCCTATATAAGGTCTGCACGCATGTACCCGCACCCTACCTTCCCACAACCCACTTGTACATGCTAGCTGAAGAAGTGTCAGTTGCATGTATGATTCCATAAAACTTCTTTTAGAGAGGCATTCATCCTTTCCCCTGTCAGAAATAATCCTTCTCAGGGGTTTTCTGAAACTCTTTCTAGTCTTTATTGTTTGCAGTCTATAGCTTAGGTTTCACCCTAGATTGGTTTGTTCTATGAAGTTTTCCTTGAATTGTTTTCTTTTTTCTGTTAAAGTAAGTGTCTGAGTCTTCAAGAGATCCTGGTTCTTAGTACCAGTAGTCTCTTCCTGGGCTGGATTTCTTGGCCTTTCATTTTTCTTAGAGTTTCATAGATACACATGGCCTGTATAAAGCCATAATGCGTGTACACGCACCCTGACTTTAAACAACTCGTGTGCACACGCTTGCTATTGAACTGTTAGCAGCGTGCCTGTGGAGAAAATTTTTGTTTAAGGTGAGGTAGTCATTCTTTCCTTTGACAAGAGTTTACCTCTTAGGTGTTTGGGTCTCTGTCATAGCAGTCGGTAACTTAGGTTTGATCACAACAATAACTTTCTTTTTCATTAAGAAGTTTTCCTCAAAAAAAATTTTTTATGGGGTTTTTAGACAAGTGTGAGAGTCCAGTTTTAATTTTCTTGTGTGTTATTTTGAAAGTGACTCTTTACGATCCCTTCTTAGGCCATAAGTTTTCTTGGTTTTTACTTGTTGATATTTTTCCTTTTTGCTTTGTGAGAATTCAAATAATATTTTTTTTTTTATTTCTTTGTTTGGTTAAATAGTGTTGGTTTGCATTAGTAACTAGGAAAAGTCTTTTCTTTCATAAGTTCTTGATGGTTTACTTGGATCATAAGTAGATCATAGTCGAGTGAAATCCTTCTTTTAGTTTGCTGTTCAAAGATCTTAGAAAATTTTTAGTTTGAAAAGTTGTTTAAGATTTGAGTCAAGAGGAAGTTATTTTGTTTCCAACTTTCTGTTTATTTTTATTTTGTCTTTCAAACATCACTAGTTTCACTTTCATAACCTTTGAATTAACACAAGCCATAAAAATTATCACTAAATCTAAAATTCATTAGACTTTTTATGTTTGTAGGGTCAACCAACTAGTTTAGGGTTAGGGCCTTGAATTAGGTTGGAGAGGAAACTCTTCAAGGCCATTAAATCAAACATTGGAGTCTGATTTAGGGAGTGTCAAAGTCCAGTATCATGGAATTTATCCAGGACACCCCTCTAACAAAGGGGTTAAACATGAGGTTGTGTGCGAAAAGGTAGTGGATATAACCCCTCCAAAGTTGGACCAATCGTAGTGGAGAACGCATATAGAGGGCTTGTCTTGGGATTCCATCGATTGCATTTTCCATGGAGCTTCATGGGTCTCGAATCAGTTCAAGGTCCTCAGTTTTCTTCCAGACCACTTGCCTTCGATACCCTTGACAGGTTTTGGGCTCGATACCCTTCTCATTGTGGTCTACCCAACTTTCGACTGTACCCGCCTAGTGACTGTTCGCGCGCTGGCAACCTAGTTGCTTATATTTTTTAGAGACATACACAAGTGACTACGGGAGTATACCACGGTACCTACGATAGATATCGGGCCATGCTTTGCAAAGTATACCTAGAGGGTGCTTCTGTGTTTGAGTTTCACTTGCACTAGTAAGTTTCTCTAGTGTTGGTTGTTGTAACTATTCTTCCAACTAGTTTAGTGTTTGCCTGTTTTATCTTGGAGGGACCTTTTTAGTGTGTGTTGTTTTTTGAACGAATAGAAATCCCTATTGTGTCTTTGATCTTCTCACACAATATAGGATCATGAGTTCCCCCGATCATGAAGGCTTTTGGGCCTATCACCAGTTACACTCGAGCCACCTCCACCACCACTAAGGAGAAAGCTAGACCAACAAGGGTCTTTTGAAGAGACCGGGTCACATGAATTTGTACCCGACCAACATATAGAGGAAATGAACATCTTAGACCTTGGAGCGAAAGATCTTGGTCCATATGAAACTCCAACCACTGATATTTCGTCACCCATCATCATACAAATTCACCCTTATGAGTGCCAGACAGTGTTGCACGCAACAATGGAAACAAATGCTGCCACTTCTTCTGGGAATTCTTCAATTCCCACTAAGGTTGTCACCACAGGGGATATTCCACCTCCTAATCCACCATCACCAGTCCGAACCACCATGGTCTCGACCACCTCTACCTCGAGTAGTGGTCCAATCCCGTCTATGGCGGCGACCACTGCCCCTTTCACACCGAGTGTGACAGGCCCTCCGATCTCATATGGCATGCCTAGCTCAGGTAGAAGTCCGATACTTTCCTACTCCACTTTACATACTTTAGGTCTGGGGGTAGGAAACTCTAACACTCTTTTGCAAGGACACATGGGGGGCACTTCAACTCTTTTTAATGCTTTTCCTTACGGGGGAGGTCATATACCTCCTTCGTCCCCTTCGCTCGGTGGCACCCACCAGCAATCCGTCAGGCCACCCACACACCATAGTTTATTTGGAGTAGGGATTCAAGGACCACTTGCTCATAATATGCCAGTAGGTTCAAAACCATTTTCTTTTTTCGAGGTGTTTGGTAACAACGCTTTCTCATCAGCTGCTTTCCCGACTAGGGCCAACCCTGGTTACAGACAACCTATTCCTATGTAAGGTACTATTCCTGCACAAGGGGAAAACCTAGGAACTTCTTCCACATCAGGACCTTGGAATTCTTGGCAGGGATCAGTTCCCTCGTCAGGAATGTCAATCTAGGGCAATTCCTGGAACCCCGAAAAAGGTACGATGCCTATGCCCATGGGATCAGCATGGGGAAACCCTTCCCAAATTCCTCCAAATGTAATGCATGCCAAACCGTCTATGTCCTATTTTGGGAATCAGCTGATGATGTCTCCTCACACACAGAATCTGTATGCTAGTCATGGCCATGGTTTTTACCAAAACCCAGGTCAGTAGCCAAACTTTTCTTGGAAACCTGGTGCCAGTCAAACTCTAGGTCTCTTTTTCCATGGTTATCACCAACAACCCAAAATACCTTTCCTGACAACCTTGCATTTTCCAGACTTGATAAGGTTGTTAAATGACCCTATCTATCACAATCTGCATTGGCCCCCTATGCCAACGAATTTTCCTTCAGACATACCAAAGTTTGAAGCCAATACTAATGAAGATCCAAGAGATCATGTGACCACCTTCCATCTTTGGTGCTCATCTAACTCATTGAAAGACGACTCCATATAGTTGTGATTGTTTCAATGTACTCTCATTGGGAGTGTCGCAAAATGTTACATTGAGCTTGACCGCTCAAGATACTCTTCCTTCGACGAATTGGCAATGGCTTTCCTAAACCATTTCCATTTACCTATGAGATACAACGCTGGCATAGAATTGCTGGCCAATTTCGAATAGACAAAAAAGGACCATATCTCTGATCAATCCGAGAATGGAGACTCCAGAAGAGTTTAATTAAGGTGCCAGTTCCACCAGCATTCCTGCTCGAGTGGTTCCTTAAGTCTTTGGTCCCACAGTGTTATCGGACTAATCGGTAGGTGCGGACACTAACAGATCTCCCTAGATCCACCTGGATCTATAAGAAAATAAGACAGGACATGACTCTTTCCCTAAGTTATGACCATTGAATTGGCTAGTAGGGAGGAACAAGTAACATACCTTTGTATCTCTTCCTAGGGTCTATGTTGCTCCCGCTTCACTCTGGTGCTCTAGTGAGGTCAAGACCAAGACAACACAAACCAACCAAAGTGAAGATAGAAAAATATATTCAATCGTCGACTTATGCGTATGATCAAGGAATTACACAATAAAGTAAGAATGACTTTATGGGAAAAGGACATGGCTCTATATCATATTAATCGAAAGTAGAAGATACAACCTGATTTCCTTGATGTCACAAGCTTCCTTTCGGTGGCTCTTGGCTCCAACACACACACTTGCTCAATCCTTGTATGAAGAAGATCCAATTCCCTCTTGATAGACTTGCTAGAGTCTCCAAGCTCCTGTTCAAGCTAGGTCCTTCACACAATTCTTTCACCAATTATCCAATGAATCTTTCTTAACCTTTTCAATGAGAATTCCATCAATATATAGGAGAGAATGAGATGGTTACTTAGATAAGAATGATCCCACAATATTAGGGAAACCAATAAAAGGATAACCATTCGAATGCCAACCCATTCTTCTAGAAAATTCCCTTCTAGAACCATCGAGACTTCATCTTTTTCCAAGCTTGAGAGAAAGTTCGCACCCTAGCTATGTAGCACAGTGTGAGAAGTTCACACCCTAGCTGAAGGCAACCTGCAAGAATAGGTCATTCTGGCACCCTAGGATGTAAGCAACCTGCAAACTCTCTTCAAAAATATGTTGGGAAGAGATGAATGTCACTTTTCTCAGGAGAAAGTTCTTATTAGGAGCCTGAGTACACCATCATCAATACATCAACAATATGACCAAAATCATGGGTAATAGAATGCCCCCAAAAGTATGAGGCCAGAATTAGTGACAGCTGAAATACTTTGTAAACTGCGTGTGTCTGTATGTCAGAAACCATGAGCGCACCTAATCAAAAACCTGCGAACAACCAAGCATCTGCAGAATATCATACTAGTTCTGAGGTAGGCATTCCCATACTCAGATCACAGACGGATGACATCATAGACATAGGTCATGGCCACCAATCATACACTGTGGATCCACGCCGTCAAAATATAGCATAGCTACCAGGAATACACTATGGATCTATGCGAGAAAATTCAAATTGAGATGACATATTCACGAGACATACAAAGTGGATCTATGTGTCGCAGATTATACATATTCCATCGCAACCTGAACAAAGAGATAATATCCAGGGTCTTCAATCCCATCGCCCAAAAGTATGAATCTAGACATGTGATTACATGTGTTGAAGTCGAACATGGTAGAAACCACTTGATTACCGGTCATTGATGAAACCATTAACAAGTGCAAGGGAAATCACCATTAATGTCAATGACTCCCAAGGTACACTAGCACAATCCACCGAATCTGAATGAATGAGTTGAAGTTGAACATCCAACGGAATCTTTCAATCAGAGGTCAATGATGTAAACCCCCTGTCGAAAGTGAGGAAGCCTTCCATTGAGGCATGTAGGTTCCAATGTACAAAAGAATTTCTAAGTCTTGTTTTCGGATAATGAGCTGAAGTTGACGAAACAAAACTCGTCATAGGAGGGCCTTGATGTATCCCCCATCAATGACACAAAATGAGTAACAGATTTTGAAGGTGAAACAGAGTATGATGTAAGTTGGAATATACACAGGGAAGGCCGACACGGAGAGAATGGACAACTGCAGATGGCCGACTCAATAGAGGTTTCGGATGAACTTCTCTTGAACATATGAATGACACGACCAATGATTTGGCAGGATTGACTCAGAGATGATGTAGGGTATAACCTTATATCAAATCGAATGAGAGACAAATGGATTTCCCAAACCGTCTTCAAATAATTAATAGGGGTGTGTCATGTTCAAGAGCGACATTTATTGCCAATTAATATGAATACGAAAACACATCCCTTTCCCAAATTTTCCCCCACCATTTCTAGCGAGTACCTCTTTATTTTTACACAATCTTGAGGAGCATAACATATGCTTGTTGATATAAGCTTATCCTTCGGATAAGTCCTTCAAAGTATGTTTAACGAACCCTAGGAAGGAGTGGTTCGGTTCCATGACGAGTCTGTCAATGTTTGTTTAACGAGTCCAAAGATAGAAAACTCGAAGGTTTTTCATGATTATAGAGTCTGGAAAAACACTTAAAAGAGAACTCTCTCAGTTCCTTTTTCATAAAATAGTCTGATGAGACCATAAAAGACATAAATTATCGCCCAATAGACACTTTCTTTAAATACTTTATCGAGTGTGAAAATAGCAAGGTCGCTCGACAATCTTTTCATGTTTAGAGAGTCTGAAAAGAGCTTAAAGGAGACTCCAGGGGGGTTCCTTTTTCATATAACCTTGTTGAGCCTGAAAAAGTTATAAAAGTGTGCTCGATCGCATTCTCATGTATTTTCGAGTGTGAGAGCGAACAAAGAACAAGATCGAGGTTTTGTACAAAAACCATAAAAAAAAATCAAAACATGCGATGGAGAAGAAAAAATATGTCCGCATCCCTGTACATGAACATTGAAGTCATTATGCCTGCAAAAGTTGTACTCAAAAGGGCATTAGGCATTAGGTTTTAATAAATAAACAATTATAAAAATCAATAAAATGGTAAAAGTAAATATAAAGGGGTAAAAACTCTTTTTACCATATCATTTTAACTTTACCACTATTTGAGCCCCAAAACCCCTCTTTTACCCTTGAAATTCGACGTCTGATTGTGGGAGTTACGAGCATCCATTCGACGAACCATCAATGGCAGTGAGGTAGGCTCTTAGTCCTCTACTTTTTCATGGTTTAATTTTTCATTTTCATTGGCAAAAAACATCGTTTTGATTTTGTTTTGGGGGTTATTATTGCGCTCAGCCATTCTCGCAGGTGAGCTACACGGGACCTGCGAGAATGGGTCATTCTCGCAGGTGAGCCCAAAGGTTCCTGCGAGAACCTCGCACTGTGCCTAAAGGGCACCTTCGAGAACTGCAAAGTGTAAAAGTGTTTTAAAGTTTTTCTCAATGAAAAGATACCAAATGTTGAATAGAGTTATTAATATTCTTCTTGTGCATCTTATGCAGGTATTTGGCCATCACCATGGTTCTGGAATGGCGCGAAAGGGAGCATGAAGAAGATAATGCCATTGCCAAAAATCATCCACCCACCATTGCTTCTTTGCGAAAATGTGGTCTTCTGAAGTTCTTTCATATCCTAGGCATGAGGGCCCAAGTCAGGTTATTGGAGTACCTTGTGCACATGTGGAATCTCGATCAACAAGTATTCCATGTAGGGGTCCACACATTGTCCTTGGATATTGAGAACATTTACTTCTTGACAGGACTATCACGGTGTGGGTACCACGTGAGCCTAACTGGTAGCAGAGGTGGTGGGCTACCTATGAGTGAGTACTGCTGCTTGCACTATGTTCCAGAAGCAGAGAGGAGAAAAGGGAAAGTAGCTATTTGGGGAGTGCAGGATTTGACCCTCAGCACTATTTTGTTCACCATTGCTCGTATGGCTGGGAGCTCCGCTCCTCACATTTCTCTCCAAAGCTACTTTCAGTATGCCATAGAGTGTACTGAGCCTTGGGTTTTTAACTGGGCAAATGCAGTGCTTCGTAGCATGAAGAGGCAGTTGACCAAATGCAGGCGAGGTGACCTGAAGCAATTCGGGTATGGGTCTTTGTTAGTGTCCTTCTTTCTCAAGAGGGTTCTGTTACTAAGGCTATAGGTTGAGTGGGATTTACCGACCCCAACAGATCCAAGAATGCTGAGATGGTGTCAGCTCATGGCCCGACACGTAGCTGGACAAATTATCAAATATGATGATACCTTCGTCGATTGGTTGCGACCACAGATGTTGATGGTCGATGATTATGCTTATGCCAGGTTGGATTTCTGAGGAGATCCAGACTTGGTCCTGCCTGAGGGTGCTCAGTGGGGGGAACTTGGTAAGAAGTACACATTTTTTTCTTTTTAAATGTTTTTGTGAATTTTATCATATGCAAATGTTTTTATATGTTCATCCAAGGACTAAATACAAAATTCATTTTTGATGACAAAAATGTGGAACCTTACCAACCTCCTGGTACTTCTCCTATTCAGTGGCGAGGAGAGGTGGTGCCAGTGCCACGATGGGACGCCGAGGATTATGAAGCAGTGGAACAAAACCTAGAGGGTTTTCCAACAGATATTCCAAACATGCCTCTTGATGAGGTTCCACGACGTTATCAACATCATACAATAGGAGTGTTAGAGTCCATTGGATGACGCTTCATAGGGTTGCTCGGGCAGTTGTGTGTTACCATGAACGTCATCCATGACATCACTTTGTAGAAGCTATAAGCTTCATATTTTGAAATTTTGGTTCTTGGACAAAAAATTTTGGTAAAAACTCTTTTGATTGTTATATATACATACGGCTTCTATCGGTTTATCTTGTGTTGTGTGAAAATTGATGTGATTGATTTATAAATGATCCAAATGTCTGTCTAATACATAGTTAGCCAATGCATTAGTTAATGTATTTAGACATCTAGGAATATGTTGATATTCAATATAATCAAAATAACGTTCTAAGAGGCGAATTCGTAAATACACCCGTAACAAAGTAGGACTTTGAATAGTATAGACATTACTTAACTGTAGTACTACAAGCTGTGAATCGAGTCGCACAACCAAATGACGGATTTTGAGCGAGATAGCATCAATCAATAATTCGATAACAATGTTATACTCTGCAATATTGTTGGTCGCACGGTCGAGGCACACACCTCGTAAGGAGACAAGTTCATTTGTAGGGCCGTAAATTGCCCATGCAGCGAAAGCAAGGTTCTGAGTACTACAGGTAGCGCCATTAGCAAAGCCAATGTAGGGTAGAGAATACTCTAACATCTAGAAATCAAACACAACGTCACATAAGGGCAGAGACTAGATAACGACAAAAACAAGCTACAGTAACACACAAGAAGTATGATACAATAAAAATACAGGTACTCGTGCATAGGTGATCTTATGCATAGCACTTCTTCAAGTACAACCCATTTCTGGGTTCACTTAAAGGGATACCATCATAATATACTAACTCATAAGCCCCTTTTTCCAAAACTTGTCTAACTATATAAGGACCTCGCCACATGGCTTTGAATTTTCCATCTCCTAGCACATCTCGATCTTGTTCATAGAGGAGAACGAGATCTCCTTTGGAGAAAACACGGGGCTTGACATGTTTGTCGTATTGGGCCTTGACACATTTTTTCTGAGCTTCTATGACTAGGGTAGCATTGCGTCGAGTTTTGTCTAATCGCATAAGATACAATAGATGTTCTTCCTCAATGGAAGTGTTTGGTAGGAGTTCAACAACTAGTTTTAAAGAGGGTATCTCACATTCAATCGGGAGAATGGCTTCCAAACCATAGACTAAACGGAAAGGTGTAAACCCAATAGTGGACTTGACAGATGTTCGGTAAGCCCACAATGCTGAGAACAACATTGTGTGCCAACTTGTTTTGTGAATACCTATCATTCGTCAGAGCATAGTTATGAAAAGTTTGTTAATTGCTTTGACTTGGCCGTTGGCTTGCGGGTAATAGGGTGTTGAGTTTTCATGGCGAAGACCCAACTTTTCAGCAAGTTTGGACATCATGAAGTTTCAAAATTAGCTACCGTGATCAGTGATGATAGCCTGAGGAACACCAAAACGGGCTATGATGTGATTAAAAATGAATAATGCTGCAGTCTTTCTAGTGTTTTCAAAAGTCGGCATCACCTCGGCCCATTTCGTAAAGTAATCTATGGCTACAATAATGTATCCATGCCCCCCAGTCGAGTGGGGGTGACATGTCATGAAATTGATGCCTCATTTCGCAAAGGGACCAACAAAGACCACAGGGTGAAGAGGAGCGGGATGTGACCATATCTAATGATTATAGGTCTGGCAAGCATGGCATTTTTGAACAGTGACAATGCAGTCATTAAATAAAGAAGGGCAAAAATACCCTGCTCGTAAGATCTTCTGGGCAGTAGCATACCCAGACATATGACCACCATAGGCTCTAGAATGGCAGTCATTCAGAGCTTTCTCAGCTTCGTCGAACGTGAGGCAGTGTCGAAAAACTGAGTCAATCCCCCGACGATAAAGAGTATCTCAAAGGATAATATATTGACGGGCTTGATAGTGTATTCGACGTCGGTCAGTACTAGACAAAGTTGGCCATAAAGTTTGGGTTTGGAGATATATGATGATATCACCATACCAAAGATCATCAATGATGATAAGGAAAAGGGATTCATCTGGTAATGAATCAACTGCTACATTTTCTGTTTCAGAATAGGGAAAGTTGCATATCAACTCAACAAACACTAAGGACTTCTTAGACTTGGCACGTTTGAATTCCAAGTCAAACTCTTGGAGTATCACGATCCATTTGGAGTATTTTCCCCCTAGAAATTGATGTGTGATAATGTGTTGCTTAGGGTTGCAGTTAGAAATCACTATAGTCTTGCACAAGAGGATATAGTGCAGGAAACGTTGGACGGCTTGGACGGTCACCAAGGCCAGTTTTGCGACATGTAAATACTTGATTTCGGTAGGCATTAGACTTCGAATCAAGTAGTATATAACATGTTCATCGTTAGCATCATCCTCTTGGACAAGAACCATACCAATGGTGTAATCTGAGGCAGCAAGGTAGAGTAAATAATCGCGACTGTAATCGGGGGGAAAGAGAAGCGGAGCACGTGTTAGGGACAATTTCAAAGCATCGAATGCATTGTTGGCGATGGTATCCCATACGAACTCAGACCCCTTTTTTAGGATCCATGTAAATCCATGAGTTATCTCGACAGATAAAACGATGAAGAAAGTTTTCTTTCCCCTGCAAACTTTGTAACTGGCGAAGTGTAGAAGGAGGAAGGAGATTAAGGATCGCCTCAACCTTTAAAGGATCCACCCTGATCCCTTGACGTGAAACAATAAAACCTAGAATTCGGCCAGATTCCACGTAGAAAATGCACTTATGAGGATTCAAACATATACGGTAAAATCGACAACAGAAGAAAATGGCTCGGAGGTGGGTTGGATGATTGATTTGATGCATTGAGTGAGTGGGTAAATCATCCAGATATGGTTGGACGATGTGCTTGATATCATGGAAAGCATAAGACATAACACGTTGAAAATTTTCACCAACGTTCTTGAGACCGAAGGGGAGTTTTCGATAGGCAAAAGTACCCCAAGGACAAATAAAAGCAGTCTTATGTTGATCCTTGGGAACAATTTTGATTTGATTATACCTAGAGAAACCATCCATCAGAGAGAATATTTCACTTCCGGTGCAATCGTCGACAATATGATCAACGAAAGGGGTAGGAAAGCTGTCTTTGGGACAAGCTTTGTTGATATCCCTATAATCAATGTATACATGGATTGTGCCTTGTTTCTTGTCAATCGGGACAAGATTGGAAACCCAGTCAGTGAGGGCCACCGGGTAAATAAAGCCAGCTTTGAGAAGTTTCTCGACTTCAAGTTTGATAACAACCGCTTTACATGGGTGAACTGGACGAAGGCGTTTTCGGACGGGTTTAGCATCGGGGTATGTATTGATCTCATGTATAACAATGTCGGGGTCGATACTCGACATTTCTTCGTAGCTCCAAGCGAAGATGTCACAAAACTCTTTGAAAAGGGACATGTAGGTGACGATTTCGTTAGGGGAATACGAAGCTCCGATATGGACATTTTCGACAATTCCAGGTTTGATGGATATGTTGAGGGGAATAGTGGGTGAGATATTTCTTAAGTTCCCTTCGAAAAACACTTCGTGTGTGGACCCGGGAATGGTTGAGATGATGACAACGATCGACGGGGTCAAGATCCATTGGTATTTCTCAATGTTATGTTGCTCCAGAAAGAGGATGGAATGATGATGTCCATCGTCCCAAGGGGTGTCCTCCATGACATACATGATCATCTCGTCAGTGGGAAAAATGACACAGAAAGGATCTGGAGATAACTCACCAAGAGAGGGGGTAGAAGGGGTTGCCAATTGAATGGATTGATAGGTGGCTTCGACCGGACTTAACGACATTTCGTCATCGTAACGAAAAAGATCTCCAAGGTCAGGTACTATCCATGGGTCGTGAGACACAGGAATTCCATGAATCAAGGTAGAGATCATGTTGATTGAATCAATGGATGAGTGTGGAACATCGAGTGGTGGAATGGGGAAAGTACCCATTAACGGAGAGTCCTTGAGAAGGCCTACACCGATGTTCTCATAACCTAGTGGGGTTTTAGCAATGAATAGTACATTGCGAGTACGAGTATCAGAGTTAAAGAAGGCTAATTGGTCGAAGCTGACTACCTTTCCTTGATCTCGGAAACGTACCACCCGAAAAAGGGTTGACACAATGACGTGCATGGAATCGATCCAGCTGCGGCCAAGCAGAAGATTGTAATCAAGAGGAGTGTCAAAGGCTTCCACTTCAACTTGGACCGTTTTTCCTTCTAACGTGATGGGCAACGAAGGAAGGACACTGTAAGGATTAAAACCAGATCCATTAAAGGCTTTGAGAGTGTTCTGGGATTCATTCAAAGAGGGAGAGCCAATGGCTTTCCCGCAAGTAAGAGACATGACACACGTCGAGGCACCCTCATCGATAACGGTTCAGAAAATGTTTTTGTAAGAGACAATCACTTGGATCTGGAACAAGAGTTGAGGGGGTAACCTTGGAATGTGATCTTCCAAGTAAAAAATTATTAAATTCGTATCCATTGGGTCGATTCCACCGATAGCTTTCAACAGTGCCTTCCGTTGTGTGGGACAACTTTGAAGCACTTCAAGGGCTGACATTGCAGAAGGTGCTTGAGCTAGATCTTCAACAATGCTGTAGTTCTGGGTAACATGAGCATTAGGATTGAAAGCCGATTTCTGAATGACGCCTGTTGTAGGAAACTCTGCCTGCGGACAAGTAGATTGACCTCTAGGGCTTGACCTTAACCCTAGACAGAAAAGTGCTTAACGTGGACACTGAATTTCTTTGGAATCTATCTAAACTAATACACGAGAAGGAAGGATGATAGAAGCACCTTTTTATCGACGTTTGTCCCTGCACGCTCCGAGTTGCACTCCAATCTTTTGCTCCGCACTGAGAACTGTGGGAAAAACAAGATACGACTACTTCCTACTCTATTGACATTAGCTTGAAAATAGATCTATCACTAAATGATAAGTTCATGTAACATTAGACACAAACTGGAAAGAAACAGGCCAAGCATGTCATATTAATGAGAATAACGACAACAGTATTTACAATCGTAGATGCGAATGCGACAGCTTCGTCAAGTCCTCTTCGTCTAACCCTTGCCTAAAAGATCCAAGACCTGGATGACAGCAGCTTCAATGATTGTTCTCCTTTGGCTGACTGCAAATTTCCTCCAAGATCATAAGTTCCATATGCTCAGTTCTTCCCCCATACCACTCATGAGATCATAAGTTTGGTATGATTATCTCTTTCTGTCCTTACTTATGAGATCATAAGTTTGACATTCTCTATTTTGCAGTCCCCATTCACCATTAGAAAGCTTGTTTATATAGCCTTGGAGAGGCTCAACAATCTTGAGATATCCTTGGGGAAGGTGAGGATTTTCCTCCTTCAGTTGAGGATCTGCCCTAGGATCATGGATGGACTAGGGATTCGAATCCAACTACCTTCCAAGAATGAAAAGAAGCTTCCCCCATTCATCTCAACAGCTTAACAACCGCCCAGGATAGGTAGCACTCCCTCAAAAGGGCCATCAGAGCGCTGTAGCGCTCCCTGATAAGATTTAGGGGGTGCCAGCGCCCTCAAAATCTATAGCACTCCCTCAAAAGGGCCAGGGGAGAATTATAATGCTCCCTGACAGTGTATGGGGGAGCGCCAGCGCTCCGAGATAGTGTAAGGGGGAGCGCTCCTCTCCAAAACTCAATTTTTTGGGTGCTTTCAGATGGCAAAAGGTTGTTTGACTTCAGTAGATCAGTTCTTCTCCTTCGAATCAGTCATGTGAGATGTTATAAGTGCCCTTTTAGTGTCGTTGACATGGCAGTATGTCTGAACATCCTTTGCGACACTAGTGACCAACTTGCGACACTTGCGAAAGTTGTGGGGAAGATGCGACACTTACAACACTTGAGAGGGACAATGCGACACTTATCCAGCTGAGCAATTTTGACGTGTAACAGAATGCCCCCCAAAGTAT
>JASDQU010098820.1:30194-41192 GCA_032191745.1 Picea mariana
AGGAGAGAATGAGATGGTTACTTGGATAAGAATGATCCCACAATATCATGGAAACCAGTAAAAGGATAACCATTCGAATGCCAACCCATTCTTCTAGAAGATTCCCTTCTAGAACCATCGAGACTTCATCTTTTTCCAAGCTTAAGAGCAAGTTCGCACCCTAGCGATGTATCACAGTGCGAGAAGTTCACACCCTAGCTGAAGGAAACCTGCGAGAATAGGTTATTCTCGCACCCTAGGATATAAGCAACCTATGAACTCTCTTCAAAAATATGTTGGGAAGAGATGAATGTCACTTTTCTCAGGAGAAAGTTCTTATTAGGAGCCTGAGTACACCATCATCAATACATCATTAATATGACCAAAATCATGGGTAACACATAGTTATCCAAATACGACGCGATGTCAAGAGTGTTTTCCGAAGAAGATGCCATCATGAGAGCTCAATAGATTGAGCTAATCTACTCTCAGTCTGGTTTATTATAAAAGATCTTGCCAGATGCGCCATGCTCAATACTTGATAAAACCAGACAGAGATCTGGACCACATGCCAATGGTATTGTTGGTTCAACACAAACAAAGCCCACTGAACAACTGACAAAGCAATTGCAACAATTGTCTATACAACACACAGTGGCCAGCCAAACTATTGTTTTGGCTGCTAACCCTACCCAAATGTCGGATGTACACACAGTCCAAATGTTGAATCCAGAGGGCCACCCAACAGCTTGATGGAAAGAAAAAACAACGAAAGAAGGGCAAGGGGGATAAGAAACCCACTAATAATACTAGCAGGGGCAACACTAAGAAACGAAAGGTGAGGTATCCATGCAACCTGTGCGTGGAAGACCACCTAACCCACCAATGTCCTTAGCTTGCAGAGGCCCAAAAGTTTTTGACACAGCAACAGCCTGTTGTGTTAACCAATCCATTTCAACATTGGCAAAACCTAACCCAAACCTCTACAAGCACAGAAGGGGGCAGTCAAGGACCCTCTTCATCTTTGAACAATCCTACATCCATGAATGTGTATATGATGAAGGGTGATTCTTTTATATCAACTAGAGCGCATGACTACAGTAAACCAAGCACTTCTGAGAAGGGCAAAGAAGTCAAAATCCCATCTCTTCCTCTCCAGATCGAGAAGACTTTGAGTGAAACAATGACACGCATCCCAAAAGGTGCCTTCAATAAAGCTTCTCACAACCCAAATACAAGGGCCACCCATAACTATTCTGTGGTGGAGGATTTGTCAAAAACCCCTTGTGCGATGTCCTCTTTGGAGGTCCTCCAAAGATGCCATTCCTAGAGGAAAGCTTTGTTAGACGCTTTAGTGTCTACCGAGACTTGTAATCCAGGTGCAATCATGCTGAATACAACTAAATTAAAACCTCCTCTGCCTTACCACGTAGCATTTTAGATAGTAGTGGCTTACCCCATGAAAATTTTTACTCAGAACATTTTCCACACGGTGGTTGATGAGGGTGCCTCGATATGAGTTATGTAGTTGGCATGTTGGAAGGCCATTGGCCAACCCGTTTTGTCTCTGTCACCTACTCTTCTCACTGCTTTTGACGGTCGTTCGTTCTAACCACATGGTATCATTCCCTCTTTCCCCGTGCAGTTAGGAGGGAATACCATGTGAGTCGAGGTAGAAGTAGTCGACACATCCCTTGACTACAATATCTTGTTAGGAAGAAGTTCGATTTATACCATGCAAGCACTGGTTGCTACAGTTTTTTGGGTCTTTTTGTTTCCACACAAGGATCGGATTGTGACCTTTGATCAATTGTCTTTCTCCATACTAGACCCTTCATTGGGGGCATTTGTGGTCCCGATGATTGATAATCCCCAATCGGGCATTGTCAACGTAGGAGTTGGTTTGTGCCCATCTTTGATGGGTACCTTCGATTACTCGCCCCCTCAACAAGGCAATGTCAAGTTCATATCAGTCCACCATAAGGTTGAGATTTTCCAAGTTTCGTTGTTTCGCATGACTTACCTCAACGATCTGTGGATACTTCCTTCCCCATCGGTCATGATGTAAGGGACAAGGCACTCTGGCATGTCCATGCTCTTGTCCGCAACCAAAGTAGAATACTCTTTAGTCCAGCAAGCTTCGGCCAACACAGATCCAACTCTTGCACAAGAGTTAGATCTAATTCTAGAGCCTATTTGGGCTCAAGGTCTCTCGCTGATACCGATTCGTTAGACTTAGTATTTCCCTCCGACAAAGCAATAATTGAAGAAATGACTAGTCCGGACAAACCATGGGATGATCTCCATCATTGATCATACTTCTTCCCAGAGTTAAGCAGAATTGAAGAAGGATAATTCACCTTGACTATGACTGGAGATAGGTATTATCCTATTAATCCCTTAGCTACACATGAGGTTTATGCCAAGGGTAATATGGAAACTATCGCTAAAACTATACCGATTAATATCTCCAGAACCCCTGGCATCATGGAGAATGTTTTCATCAGAGCTGACTGTTCCCCCGAAGAGATTCAAATCTACACAGATCTATTTAAAGAATTCTGCGATGTTTTTGCCTGGTCTTATGAGGAAATGCTAGGCATTGATCCAAGAATAGTCGAACATGAAATCACAACTTTTCCTGATGCCAAGCCAGTTCGACAGAAGCTTTATCTAGTTAATCCCAGGAAAGAAGTAGCCATTATGGTTGAAGTCAAGAAATTGCTCAAGGCTGGTTTTATCTACCCTATCCATCTGACCCAATGGGTGTTAAATCCAGTGTCGGTCAACAGAAAACAGTGCACGATTCGTGTATGTACGGACTTTCATGATTTAAACAAGGCCTGTCCAAAAGATAATTTTCCCACACCATTCATTGATCAGATAATCAATGAATGTGCAGGTTATGAGGCCTTTTCTTTCATGGATGATTTTTCAGGATATAATCAGATACAAATCAAACCCGAAGACCAACACAAAATGACCTTCATTTGTCCATGGGGTACATTCACGTATCGTAAGATGCCCTTTGGTCTAAAAAATGCTGGAGCGACCTTTCAGCGAGCCATGTCTTTTGCTTTCCATGATCTCAAGCATATAGTTGAGGCCTATTTATATGATTTAGCATCTCAATCTTGCAAGAGAACGAACCATCCCACACACCTCCGACTTATCTTTGAGCGATGTCGCTACTTCTGGATTCGCTTGAATCCAAACAAGTGCATCTTTTACATAACATCAGGATGTTTTTTAGGTTTCATAGTGTCAACAATAGGGATCATGGTTGATCCTATCAAGGTTGAGGCAATAGTTCAGTTGCCTCCCCCACGCACAATCCTTCAATGTCAGAGTCTACTGGTCAAGGTGAATTTTTTAAGCCATTTCATCGCCAACTATGCTAAGATCACAAAGGGATTTATGTGCTTACTAAAGAAAGACGTTCCTTTTCATTGGGACAATGCCACTCAACGCTCCTTCGAAGCATTGAAACATGCCCTCACAACTTCCCCTCTACTTCGGCCACCCAAATATAACAAAGATTTCTTATTATACCTAGCTATAGCAGAGTGAACCATCGACACGGTCATAGTTCAGGAAGATTATTTTCTCTCAGAACATGTGATCTATTACCTGAGTCGAGGCCTAGTCGGACCAGAACTCAATTATTCTCATATCGAAAAACTTGCATTGGCAGAAGTCCATGCTGTTCAACAGTTTTTTCATTATGTTCTGTTTCACAAGACCACTGTCATTGCCGTTGTGAATCCGTTTCAATACGTGTTGACAATACGGGTAATAGGCATAAAGATCACTAGATGGATAGTCGTCCTCCAGGAATTTGACTTAGATTTCATTTCAACGAAATCCAAAAATTCACTGGTCTTCGCAAAACTCATCTCAGAACTTCTGATCGAGTCAGGTGATGTTATGCCCAAAGAGTCGCCTATCAGAGGAGATATGTTTTTGATCCCATATTTGAATCCTTGGTACGGAGATATACTTGTCTATCTTCAGACTTTGAAGTGACCCACCTCTGCTTCTCGTGATGAGCATCGTTGTATATGCCATCAGGCTAAGAATTATCTCATACTCGATGATACGTTGTATCGAAGAGGTGTAGACTGCATCCTGTGACGATGCCTCACTCATGAAGAAGCAATTATCATGATTAACGTTTGCCATACTAGATCATGTGGCGGTCATTTGTTTGAGTTGGCAACAACCCAAAATATTTTACGAGCAGGTTACTTCTGGCCGAAACTAATCAAAGATTGTATCAAATCGGTCAAGAAGTGCCACCCATGTCAAATCTTCTCTCGGAAGATGAGGGCACATCTCGCTCCCATGTTTCTTGTCATCACAATTGGTCCCTTCACCAAGTGGGGGATTGATTACACTACATGCAACCCTCCTTCAACAAGGGGGCACCATTATATCACTTTCATCGTAGACTACTTTATGAAGTGGGTTGAAGCTATGCCAACATTTAAATATGATGGAGAGACTGCAACTCTCTTTTTATTCAACCAGATAATAGAAAGGTTCAGCATCCTGAGAGATATTGTCACTGACCATGGCAGTCACTTTCAGAACTAGATGATGATCGAATTAACATCAAATCTTAGGTTGCAGAAAGAACATTCGTCACCCTACTACCCCCAAGAAAATGGTCAGGTGGAAGCTGTGAATAAATCTCTTAAGACCATCCTACAGCGAACGATCAACTCAGCCAAGTCAAATTGGCATTTGATGTTATACTCAACATTATGGGATTACCAAACATCTATTAAGACTGCAACTAGTTTCTCACCTTTTCAACTTGTTTACGGGCTGGAAGCAATCTTTCCTATAGAATGTTAGATCCCGTCCCTAAAATTGGCAGTACATTTATTTCCAAACACTTCTCCACTTGAAGAACGATTATTATACCTTGAGCGGCTCAATGAAAAACGTCGTGATGCGGCCCTGGCCAATAAGGCTCACAAACATAAAGTCAAGTGTCAGTATGATTGGTTTGTTCGTCCTCGGATTTTCTATGAAGGTGACCTTGTCATAGACCATAGGTAGGTCACCTTGGGTAACTTTTTGTAACATATGTATAGTCTTTGTACTATTACTTTCTAGTTTCTTTTAGTATTATGGACGTGTCATTTTTGATGTTATCTTTTGTCACTGTGGCAGATGTCAAGTGAATCAAAGGTGTTCATTGGGTAAATAGATAGTGCTAGTCGGCACACTTGGAGTCTTGCCTCCACAGATTGGGTAATTTTTACACCTCGAGGCCAGTTATTATCTTCCGGAGGTATATGCTTAGGAGACACCACAAACAATGTCACCGAGTACAGTGCAGTTATTGAGTTTCTTTGTGATGCCCTGCCATTTGGTATCTCTCATCTTTGGGTCTATTTAGATGCTCAACTGGTTGTGTCTTAGTTAAATAGAGTCTACCGTGTTCAAAACGACACACACATATAAAACGACACACACATAAACATGTAAATACATTTTTAAAAGAAAATATGATCCATAAGACACAAAAAGACATAAAATTCCATATATAATATCATAATCATCAGAGTACATAGCTAGACAAAAGCGCCTCAAAAAATATGACCAGTAACGAGTCATGGGGCTTATGCCCTCAAATAATATATACAGGTGGAGCTGTCAAAGTCTAGACTAACTAAGGTCAGGGCCTGTGGGCCCTGTTGTAATAATCAACAACATTTTCCAAATGTCGAAACAGTCGGACCCATGTCCATGGTGCCCCCACTACATGAGGTTGCATGGATGGTGGCAGATATTCAATCTCTGCCATAGCGATGGTGCGAGTGAGCGAGGTAAAATTTCTCTCAACTCGTCTCAAAACCCTCTCAGCCTCATCGGCTGGAAGCTCTCCTGCTATTGCTGGTCCCCATGCGGTGGTAGGTGTGACCCTTGGCAAGGGACGATGGTTGTTCCTCGCATAATCCGTAGGTCGTGGGGGTCCCACATATGCACACAATAGACACATATCTGTCAAATACTCTGGTATAAAAAAAATGATATATAAAAAAAGAAACAACATAAAAATTATATATGTTTCAAAAAAAAAATGATGCAAACTTACCCATGTCGCCTCACTCCTCACTTAGGGGTACAGGGATCTCGAGATCTCTTGAGAAATCAATCCCAGCATAAGGATAATCCTCTATGGCTAGGATCTGTCGTGACAACCAAGAAAATAAATCATCATCAAAGGAATCATTGGTCCTTCCACCACCTCGTCGTGGCAGCAACACTGCCCATCTTCAAACCGCAGGAAGAGAGGCCTAATGTCATCGTACCACCACTCGAGGACTAAAACTAGGAACTCTTTCAAATAAGAAAGAGCATAGAATCATCTCGAACACAGATTTCCTCTGCTTTTGCAACCGACAATCTATCAGCTGCCTCTTCATGCAATCCAGCAGTGTAGTGCTCCTGTCAAATATTTGTGTATTTAAGCACTGGACTACACAGTTCATCTGTGCACGGGATGCCTGATGTAGAGCCACAGAACCAATCATCCACCCAATAAGCAACACAGTCGTCTGCAGTGATAAATCTGTGATCTTGCTTATTGGAACCTACGAGCTCGATCGATCTGTACTAGCCTCACAATAAAGTCCTATCAATTCCAATATATTATGAGGCCCCAAAGGAAATGTTTGGAAATTGACTAGCTCCCCTCTCCTGGAGAGGCCAGTCAAAAAGTATATATCATCTGTAGTAGGCACCAGTGACTGCCCCTCTAAAATAAAATCTTCTTCGTCAGGGTGCTAGTATTCAACCAAGGCATTTAGTAGCCTAGGTTGTGCTCTCATGAAAGGAAACAGAATAAACTTGAGCAAGCCACATTGCATTAACACTGCCACAGTGTTAGGGTCTTCCCCAACTAGTGCGCTGATATCTTCATGCTCTCGTTATCTCCATTGCACATACATCTTGCACATGAGCAAATTTTCACAGGGTTAGGCCTTGCTTTTTAAACCTTTTTTCACTCATGGAAGGGTCCATGCGGTTTGTTGTGATGATAATCATGTGTACACACACTCTGACATCAGACAGAGTGAGTGTACATGTGGGTTGTCATAGGACAGCTCACATGGACCTAGGGCCGACCTTTTAAATGTCGACACTCCCCCAAGAAACCAAATTAAATGCATAAATAAAGAATTAAAAACCAAAGGTAGGTAGTTTATACGTGCTTGGTCTAGACGAATGGTCATTTCGTCCACTGTAGCTCCCATAATAACTACTTTTAACAAAGGGTTTTTTTTGCTCCATAGTCAATTTCCAAATCAGAAATGGTGATAATGAGCTGCCAACTTCTATTTATAGACTTTTTGTTCCTTTTTGTCACTTTTTTGGCCCCCCTTATCATTTTCTTTGAATTGAAAACCATTTAGAGTGATTCGGGAGTTGCTTTGGAAGGTCACGATCGGGTATCAAGACTTTTTTTGGGAGTTTTGGGTCACTTTTGATGGTCCGTGGGGAAAAATATTAGATAGCCAAGTTAGGTTTCCACCCCTACTTTTGTATCTCATTGTCTTTATCCCTTTTCCATAGGATCGATCCCATCAGGCTGTGACACAGAAACATCATGCTGCTTTAGAAGTGTCATGATTTGGTGGTAGAGCTTACTGGAGCATGGATGCCCTAGGTAGATCCTGGTTGCATTATGGTGTGCATGCTATCACTAATGAGTGTAGGCTCAGGAGTCATTTTAGTTTTTCTTGGTTACATGTTTGATCCTCATTTTCATGACTCTTTACCTCACCCACGGGACTCCCAAAACATAACGGGTCTTCTTTTAAGCCCTTTTCAGACCCTCTAAACATGAAAATATTGCCGAGCGATCTTGTGGCCTTTCACACTCATTAGACTGAAATTTGAAGTCAGGTCTATTCGGCGGTAGTTTACCCCTTTTTTGGTTTGGACGATCAACTATACGAACAAAGGTATACTCTTAGGAACTTCATTTCTCTAGAAGAGTACTCTCAGGTATAATTTTAACCCTTTTTTGGGCCTGAGGGACTAAATTTACGAAAATGGAACCCCCACAGAGTCCATAGTTAAGCTCTTTTCAGACTCCCTAAAATCGAAAAGATCATCGAGTGACCTTATTCTTTCACACTCGTTACAATGGTCCAGAAGAACATTCCTAACGGATTCCATAGTTAATCTTTTTTCAGACTCCTTAAAAATAAAAAAATGGTCGAGTGATCTTGTCTGTATCACACTTGTTAAAATGGATTTGAATAGACATCTTGTTGGTGTTAGTTTACACCTTTTTCGAACTGACTAGACTACCTTCGAAAAACATACCCCAGTGAAGTCTCCTTTTACATTTTTCAAACTCTCTAAATATGAAAAACCACAGAGATTACCTTCTCTGGGCTCGTTAAACTTACATCAAAGGACATTACCATTGTGTGTTTGGTTAACCGCGTTTGCATACCTGTATCTTTGGTCTAATTCTGACTCCATGTTACTCTCAACTGAACCATCTGAAGCATGCCTTGTATGCAAGCCCTGTAGCACTTTTCCTCTGCATCTTGACACCTTTGGTCCCAAGAGGGATTTTTACCGAGTGTCCTTTCTTTGAACATCAGTCTTTTCCTTGCGCCTCAAACTTCTATGTTTGTGACACTCATTCCTCCTTTGTAACATAACATTCTTTTATTCTTTTACCAAAATTATTGAAAAAGACAAAAAAAAATCAAATATACCCCAAAAAGAGGAAGGGAAAAGTATTTTCTTTTTATTGGCAACATAATGAGTCGCCCTTGGATAAAGCACATCTATCCGTTTTTTCTTCAAACCCTGGGATTTAATATGACCTTAGGAAGTTTTTCCCACTACATTGAGTTGTGTCCTCCTCCGTTTGGTTATTCTTTCAAACATATGGAGAGTTTGCATTGCCTCCTGCCTCGTAAACTTATGTTAATGCCATGTTGTCTGAGTCTCATCATTTGTCATGCTATTGTCCAAGGGAAGTTTTTACCAAGCCTGAGTCAGACCCTTTGTAGTTTGTCTCTTGCCCTCATGCCCGACCATCCCAAAAGTCCAATCAATTCTTTGTTCTAAATCAATGAAGCCTTCAGTCTAATAATCAAGATTCTCTAGTCCATGACCGACGAGTCGTCGAAGACCTTTGGGTAGTTAAGTCATACACTCATATTACACTCCTACCCAAGTTTTGAATATTTTTGAAGTTGTTGCTTGAGCTCTGAAGACCTCATCTCCAGCCATCAGGCCTTATCAGCTTCTAGAAGATGGATACTCTACATGTAAATATTTTTGATTTCGAGATGTAGCTCTGTTGTGTATTGCTCACGGCTACACTTTATAGAGTTATATGACATGGATCTATAGTGTATTTGATTGGTAGCCATGATTTTATTTTATCCTGAGAATGGGTATGCCCGCCTCGGTGAGACAATTATTATTTTGCAAATTACACCTCCCGATTTCTGGTCCCTAGGCTCACTTGTTTGGAACATTGGTGAAGATTGTTAATGTATTTCGGCCATCAGATGCTATTTTGACCTCACATGATAGGGAGCATCTGTTATAAGTGTAATTTTCACTAGACATGCTTACCTGGCATCACGCCATCTCAGATTCCTTCTTTGCCAAAAAAATGTTGAACAACTCTTCTTAAAAACCCCTTTTATAAAGGCCCACGTGCCTTGCTCCATTACTACAAGTGTGTACACACTAGCTGACCTAAGACAACCCGCGTGTACCTACAAAAGCACGAAAAAAGGAAAGTTGCTGATGGAACACACAACTTTGGGTAAGTTAACTAAACCTTTCGGCCATGCATGGCCGATCATTTGACCAAATACCTAGCTCCTTCTAGCCTATAAAAGAAGGGGTAGGGGTCCCATTTGAAAGGAGGAGAATAATAGTAAAGAATTTATACCTGATTAAGCATTCCTTTTGTCCCAACCTTTATCCATCCTTGTGCAAAGAGAAGTATAGAGAAAAGTAGTTGGAAGATAGTGGAAGAAGAGCCCAAGACTAGGATCGAGGAGCAGTAGCCGACTTTATCATTGTAAGGTATCATTGTGAAGTTAATAAAATAATTTATTTTTCTGTCCCGCTATATGAGATTGTCATTATTGGAATATTGATTGTATGATTGATTAAATCTGTAACCCGTTAGTTCATAGATCAAATGCATGTGGAGTTCTTTGTTTGTCTTTAGTGAATGCATGTCAGTATTGGGAGGAGAGTTGCAGTCAAAGAAAGGCCAAGCATGAAAAGGGATCAACATCAAACAAGAAAAATAAGGTACGTCAACTTAATCTCTTGAGCCTTGTATTTACATATGTGTAATGGGGGTTTAGGCTTGGGATGATGGTAAAAAGTAAGAATCTTTAGGTCATTTCTACATGCATGATAAAACCCTTAGTGCTAGTCTGTAGGAGGGATTTACCACACAACAGGGGGAGCAACCCTAACCTTTTCCATTGATGTCAAAGGGGGAGAGAAATTTGGATCATGATGATAGGGGGAGCATGAGTGTTGCCATCAATGAAAAAGGGGGAGATTGTTGGAATATTGGTTGTTGTCATTGATGTCAACCCTAGTCATGCATTTTGGACCGCAAGATTGATGAAGGTATTTGGACATGAAGGACAATGCACATGAATATACAACACACATGGATGGATAGTATACATAATTTTTTTTCTAGTGGTATGTGTCACGTAACGTGGATCCACATGGTTGAGGATAAAATAATTTTTGAAGATGACAAAGTGAATTGAAGAAGGAAGTACATGTAGGCCCTGAAGATAATTAAAGAAAATAATTACAAAATAAGAAAGTGTCAGGTTGGCCCTAATTTTAAAAGGAAGTGAAATAAATGGTATAAATACACATCATTATACATTCATTTGATAAAATTTGAATTTCAGAGGAAATCATAAGTAAAGAAGGCCGGATTTCAAGGGAGGATGAAGTCTTTTGGTGATGTGTTCTAAG